>CM024270.1:9714197-9933627 GCA_013621005.1 Aeschynomene evenia
AATGTCGGAAGAGAAGGCCCAAGCAGTGATCGAGCAAGTGGAAGCACTGCTCAAGGCCGGTTTCATCAGGGAGGTTCAGTACCCGACATGGCTTTCCAATGTCGTGTTGGTACCGAAAACAAACGGGAAGCTCAGGATGTGTGTAGACTACACTAACCTGAACAAGGCTTGCCCCAAAGACCCCTTCCCACTACCGAGCATTGATAGCCTAGTGGATGCCGCGTCGGGATTCCGTTTTTTGTCTTTCATGGACGCATACTCGGGATATAATCAGATCCCGATGAATCCCAACGACGAGGAAGACGACGTTTATCACACCAAGGGCGAACTATTGTTATAAGGTGATGCCTTTTGGTTTGAAGAATGCCGGGTCCACTTATCAGCGACTCATGAACAGGGTCTTTAAGTCAGAAATCGGAACCAGGATGGAAGTGTACATAGATGACATGCTGGTAAAAACGAAAAGAGGAGGACACGATCTCTGATCTGGAAATCGTGTTCGGAAAACTAAGAGACCAGGGGATGAGATTGAACCCCCTGAAGTGCGCCTTCGCTGTCGAGGCCGGAAAGTTTCTGGGCTTCATGTTGACCCAGAGAGGTATCGAAGCCAACCCAGAAAAGTGCAAAGCCATTCTGGATATGAAGAGCCCGACCTCTGTGAAAGAAGTTCAGAGGTTGACGGGTCGGTTAGCTTCGCTATCGAGGTTCCTCCCGCTGTCAGCTCGGAAATCCCTGCCGCTATTTGAGCTGTTAAAGAAAAAGACGGATTTCAGTTGGACCCATGATTGTGAAGAAGCTTTCCAAAGCTTCAAGCAATTCTTGATGGCTCCCCCGATCTTGTCTAAACCGGAGGTCGGAGAGGTGTTGTACCTCTACCTCTCGGTAGGAGAGCTGGCAGTTGGAGCGGTGCTGGTAAGAGAAGAAGACAGAGTGCAGAAGCCTATCTACTTCGTGAGCAAGGCATTGCAGGGCCCCGAGGTCCGCTATCCGAAGTTAGAAAAGGTTGCTTTCGCGTTGATCACAACTGTAAGAAGGCTAAGGCAATATTTCCAGGCCCATACGGTGGTAGTTAGAACAAATCACCCTATGAGGCAGATTCTACAGAAGCCCGACCTGGCAGGACGAATGGTGTCGTGGGCAGTAGAACTTTCCGAGTTCGATTTGGTTTTCGAACCTCGGAATGCAGTTAAGTCGCAAGCCTTAGCCGACTTTGTCAGAGAAATGGTCGATGAAGAAGAAGAGGAGGTCCAGTGGACATTATTCGTGGATGGATCATCTAACCTAAGGGGCAGTGGGAGCCGGCATCATCCTGGAAAACAATCTAGGAATCCAGGTCGAGATGTCGGTAAAATTTGAGTTCCGAGCTTCCAACAACCAGGCGGAGTATGAAGCCTTGATTGCTGGATTGAAGTTGGCAAGTGACCTCGGAGCACAAAAGCTCACTATTTGCAGTGATTCGCAGATCGTGGTTTCTCAGATCGGGGGAGAATACCAGGCCCGAGATGAGCAGTAAAGAAGTATCTGCAGGTAGTGACCGAGCTATTTAAAACCACTGCAAAATCCGAGGTAAAAGTACATACCTCGGGAAGAGAACGCCCGAGCCGACGTATTGTCAAAGCTCGCAAGTACCAGGCCTACAGGACAAGCAAAACCTTGATTCAAGAAACCTGAAAGGCCGTCGATTGCAGAAGGATAGGAAGTCGCGGCCATAATAACGTCGCCGAGTTGGATCCGAGCTCCTCCAGTATCTCAGGCTCGAATCCTTCCGGATGATGAGAAGGCCGCGGCCGTGGTAAGAAGGAGGGCCCCATACTACACAGTGGTGGAAGGGCAGTTATACAAAAGGGTTCAGCCAACCCCTACTGAAGTGCCTAAACGAAGACCAAGCCAAATATGTCCTCGAGGAAGTCCACGAAGGGCAGGAGGTAATCACCTCGGAGGCCAGACCTTAGCGCTGAAAGTTATCCGAGCAGGATACTTTTGGCCAACGTTAAAGAAAGATGCGGCTGAGTACGTGAAAAAGTGCGTGAAGTGCCAGAACACAGTCACCACTACAGTGCGCCTCCCGAGGAGATGACCCCAATCTCGGCATCATGGCCCTTTGACAAATGGGTATAGACCTTCTCGGGCCCTTCCAACGGCTCCGGGCTTGGTGAAATACTTGGTGTAGCAATTGATTACTTCACCAAGTGGATCGAGCAGAGCCTCTCGCACAATAACGGTAGCTCAATGTCGGAAGTTCGTCTGGAGGAGCGTCATAACTCGTTTCGGGGTCCCGAAGGTTATAATCTCGGACAACGGAACGCAGTTCGTTGACAAAAAGTTCCGAGATTTCCTACAAGGTTGGAACATTGAGCAAGGTTCACTAGCGTGGAGCACCCCCAAGCAATGGGCAGTGCGAAGCTTGCTAATAAAGTAATCCTAAGGGGACTGAAGAAAGGCTCGACGAGGCAAAAGGATCTTGGGCAGATGAGCTCGGGAGTGTCCTATGGGCCTACAGAACGACGTCGCACTCTACTATGGGAGAGAGTCCTTTTAACTCTCCTATGTAGTGAGGCTATGATCCCAGTCGAGCTTGGAGAACCGAGCTTCCGAGTTATCAGCTACAAAGAAGCTCGAAACTCGAGGCAAGGAGGCAGAGCTCGACATGGTCGAAGAGGATCGGGACGCAGCCAGGATCCGGGAGAGGCCCTCAAACAAAGGGTGGCAAGAGATACAACCAGGGAGTGATTTCGAGAAGGTTCCAGAAGGGCGATTTTGTCCTACGAAGAGCAAACATCGGAGCTCCCAACCCAGGAGAGGGAAGCTGGCCGCCAACTGGGAAGGCCATATCGAGTAAAGAGACCTAGGAAAATGGCGTACAAGCTAGAAACCCTAGATGAAAAAGAGATTCCGAGTCGTGGAATGCACGAACCTCAGGAAGTTTTATGTTTAAATTATTCATGTAATTTGGTACCTCAGTTCGTACTCTTTCCTACCACGGGATTTTGCCCTAAGGAGGTTTTGCCCGGGAGGTTTTAACGAGGCGAGCTCGAGAAGACATTAATAAAGTTTTCCATTGATATTTTGCTCGATTGTTTTTATCTGAGAGATTGAAGTATTTAACATAACGCTAAAACCCGAGTTGGTTAAAGACCCCGAGTTGGTCAAAAAACCCGAGATGGTTAAAGTGATTGTTTAAAATTAATAAAACCCGAGTTGGTTAAAGACCCTGAGTTGGTCAAAAAACCGAGATGGTTAAAGTTGGCTAAGACCCGAGTTGGTCAAAAAGCCCGAGCTGGTTAAAATGATTAATTAAATAAAAAACCAAGTTGGTAAAGACCCCGAGTTGGTTAGAACCGAGACGGTTACCGCGATTGAAGACGATTACAAGTGTGAGGCTAAGTTAAACAAAGCTACAAGCGCGAAGTAAATAAAACCAGGGCGTGAATGAAATTTCTACATATATGAAGCCGGCACGAACCCGAGAAGGGGAACCCGGAAACTATAAAGTACAATACAAAACGGCACGAACCCGCGAAGGGGAACCCGGGTAATATAATCTAATGTAAAGGCAAAATAAAAGTTGTCATCTACAAATAATAGATCAGACATCTGGAGCTCAGCAACATCAGTTTATGGATTGATGGCTTCGGAAGAAGCCTTATCAGCAGGGACCTCGGAGTCGGTAGGAGGTCGGTTGTGCTTCCTCAGGAGAATGGGATCAACGACGATCAACTTCCCGTCCTCGATCTTGGTGTACATACCGACTTGACCAAGATCGAGGTCAGGGGCTATGATCTGGACTTGATCCTTGATGAATTGGGCCACAGCCAACGTTGAATCAACCAGAGTAGCCTGCAGCCCCTCCACCTCGTTCTCGAGCTTGGAAATGTTCTGAGTGAAGAAAGGCGAAGATCGTCCAGCGCGCCTGTCAGCTCATCGATCTTTCGCTTCCCTTCATTTAGTTCCAAAGTCAAGGTCCTCCGCCCGTCCTCCGAGGCCTTCAGCTCACCCTGGGTGAAGGAGAGCTGCTCCTCGGAGGCCTTCAGCTTCTCCTCCGCCTCTTTAAGGCGAGCTTCTAGGGCCTCTACCTTCTTGTCACTCGTCGCTTGAGCCTCGCGAAGGGCGTCGAGCTCCTCCTGAACGCCGTGCCCGAGAACAGCAAGGGGCTCCATGTGGCGAAGGACGGTTACAGTCTTCATCAGAGTCCTCTGGCTCCATCGGAGGAAGGTACGAATATCTTCCGCCCCCTCCAGTTCGGCCACAGCAGCCGGATTGTACAGCTCCCGGTCTATCAAGGCCGAAAAGTTGAAATCCTTATCAAAGGGGGAGAGGGCGGAGGAGCTGTTATGATCGTGCCTTTTCTTCTTCCGGGGCTCAGAAGGTCCAGAGATACCCAGGTCGGCGCCCTCGTCGAACGCCAAGCTCTTGCGTTTGGCACCAGGGGGCGGAGGAGCAGAGGTCGCCACCACGACGGTCCCCGGGGCAGGGGTAGCCGGGATGGCGGCAGAAGAAGTGACTTTCGAACCCGAGCTTCCAGCAGCAGCCTTCTTCTTCTTTTGGGAGAGGCATAGAGCTCGGAGAGCGTCTAAGTTAGCTGCGCCCGACATGGTTTCTGCAACAAAATCAAAGTTCCAGTTATACAGATAATACAGATAAAAGGGACGGAGAGGGAGAGATATCGTTACCAAGCTCTTTTTCGAAGTCGGAATCGCTCCCCCGAATTAACTTCTTTAGGGAGAGGTTTTTCTCCCTATGGGACTCGAGGAACAGCTGGATGATACCCGTATCAGCCTCGGTCAAGTCAGTGTCTTTAATGTCTACAATGTAGACATTTTTGTTCCAGTAAAGGGGAAATCGGGGTTCACCCTTATCAGAAAGCCAGAAAGGGAAGGTGTTCTCCGCGGCGCGAACTCGGAAGTACACCTCCTTGAAATTATGAACGGAATCTTCGAAGAGGGTAAAAACCTTCCGGCCTGAGTGAGCTCGGAAAGAAACCCATCCCTCGGTTCCATGAGGAAGGGTGACGGCGAACAGGTAGAAGAACACTCTCAGGGAGGGAGGAATCTCGAGGTGTTCACAGACTCTCTCGAACCCCCGAACCATTGCCCAGGAGTTGGGGTGTAGCTGAGAAGGGGCGGCCCAGACGGTCCTGAGTACCCGTATTTGAAATCGGTAAGGGGATATGAACCCCAATCCGGGTTAACAGGATATCGTACATATAAAAGAAATCCACGGGCTCCTGGCCGTTATCAAAAGGGACCTTTCATCGGCCGAGGGGCTTCAACAATGTAGTGGCCAAAGCCTCCTTCGGCAAAAATTTGCTCGTGGGAGTTGACGGCGGTGGCATAAGCCTCGTCGACCACAGAAGCTATGCCGAGGGCCTCCTCCCCGGCCCAGTTATATTGATCGTTGAGTAGTAGTGGACGTTGGAGCTGTGGCTTCGGACGCTTACCCATGACCTACAAAGGAAACCATTCAAAACAGTTTAAAAAACTGTCCTCGAAAACCGGGGTTTGACGTTTTAAATGGTTTCCAATGAAAGGAAAAAAAAGGGCAAATCGGGTCCCAATTAAGGGAAACCGAGCTCCGACGTCACTGCTCCGAATGAAGAAAGTAAAATATGCAGAAGACCCTCGACAAAGGGAGAGCTATTCTCTAGGTCGGAACTGAAGCGAAGCCCCGACCAGGGGCATCCGAGGTCCGAGGTTGCATATCCAGATATTATGGAAGGCGAAAATGGCAAAAATAAGGGCGAAAGAGGGCGAAGAGCCCCTAACGTAACCTATGCCAGAAGACAAGCGACAGCAAGAAAAGGAAAGAATCCTTGCACAACTTATGCAGGCTCAGGATAAGACCCAAAACCCAGCAAGGAAGGCGAAGAAACGCCATAGCCAAAAGCTTTAAGCAAAGGAAAAGTGCAGAAAATCAGAAATAAAGAAAACTCACCGAGTTGAAAGAAGAGAAAGCGACCAATGGTGATTGCTAGGGAGAACGGCGAACTCTGAAGCCTCTGACGGCGGCACGCTTCTGAGCAAGGGCGGTGCACGGCGGAGAGCAGGAGGAGGGATCGCAGAAGCAAAGAGAAGAAGAGAAGAATCGCTGGAGAGTTTGAAAGTGGAAGAAGAAGCACAATGACCCCAAGGCGGTATTTATAGCGCCAAAAATACAGGGGCAAAAGTGTCATTTCACGCCCCGGACAGGGGCATTCCCGGCATTTCGCGGGCAAAAGCAGGGGCAGCTTTGGAAGTCGCAAAACTCATCTCGGAAACGCTTCGTCTCCAGTCGACACGTGTCACGCATCAAGCGGCACGATGGGATGTGAAAAGACAGGCGTCAGAGAAAGGGTGGCGGGAATTTCGAGGCGCCTCTTGGTGTTTCAACTCGAACCTAGGGCTACGCCCGAGCTCCGAGCTGGGGGCAATGTTCACACCTCGGATTGTGGCCCAATCCGGCGGCCCAATTCATGACTTCAGTAATGAGCCCAAAGAAGGCCCAAGGTCGGACCTCGGACCCCGCGATGGGCGAGTCCAGATCGAGGCCCATTAAACCCTCAAGGCCCAATAACCATTGGAGGCCCAAAGGACTTGGATCCGGAGCAGGACCCGGGAACCGGCCCGAGACCCGACCCGAGGTCGGATAAGACTGAGCCCCCGATTAGGGCGGCGATCGGAAGCGAGCGGATAGCGACGCCGAGAAATCCGGAGCCACGATCGACACAACGCGGGACGCCTCAACGCGCCACAGAAAGCGGGAAGGCCGTTATCCCGAGTCGTGCGGCGTGAGCGGCACGGAAATGGCTCCAATCCCCTTCTATAAATAGGGTGTCCCATCATAGTATCAGGTACGCTTTCAGTTGAGTTCTCACGCTTATACTGATACTAACTTAAGCTTCGGAGTCCTTTCAGGGAAAACACCCCAAGCGCCTTGGAGAGTTGCTGTGCGAGGAGTCAGATTCCGGCGACAGTTCATACCTCGGTCAAAGGTACGGAACATTATTCACTCTAGATTTTACAATAAAAATTTTAAAAAAATTGTATACTTAGATATAACACATTATCTATTGTAGTATATAAATAACTAATTAAATATAAAATTGATAAATATTATTAAATAAAATATTTAAAAAACACTAAAATAAAACAATTAAAACTATTTAAAAAAATTTTTAAAAAAAAGGTCAGGGGGCTTCTCATATATGTGGCTTCACCCCTGTATATATTTGAAATATATGCATTAAAGAATAGAGAATTAAAATAAAATCTCTATACATACATTTGGATACATATATTTTCAAAATTTATAAAAACGTGTTTGGTTTGTAAATGTAATTTCTATTTTCAAAAAATGAAAATAATGGATATATGTTTAGTGGCTTTATTTTTAAAATGAAATTATTCAAACTCAAATTTATTATAATAAAATTTATATTTGATATTAAATAAAAAATTTCTTTAAAATTATTGACTCGATCATATCAAGTTGTCAACACCGCAAGATTGGATATTAGTGCAGGAGGTGTTATTTTTTTCTAGTGCCTGTACAAGAGCTAGATTATGGAGCAAATGCTTCTCCCTCTCCATCTCTTTCAGAAAAAGGAAGAAGATGACTACCAATAGAGGAAAAATGGGTTGACATATGACTGTGCCTGGTATATGAGTTTCACGTTCCACGATGATGTCCTCATTGGGATCTGTGGTAGTCGAAGCAACAGTTCCATTGAGTCTCGATGTGTCTCTCTCTACTTTTGATTACGTTGCCTATGTGTTTTGAAAGAGAGTTAGAGCTTCTTTGGATGAAATTATAGAAAAAGATTTTTTTTAATTGATTTTTTTAAATAAGATCTTTTGAAGAAGTAGAAGTACTTTAACATTTGGATACTAAGGGCTTATTTGGATGTCATTCTAGCAAAATGTCCTTTTTTAATTTATCTTTTTAATTAAGATCTTTTGAAAAAGTAGAAGTAATTTTATATTTGGATACAAAATTAATTTATATTTGGATGTAATATAAAAAGATCTTTATTTTATCGTAAACATCTTCTTTATGTTATACAAAATGCATTTTTTCAGAAGATGAAAATTACAACTTCTGAAAAAATATCTTTTTTTACTTTTTCTAGAGATTATACTTTTATTTGAAATTAACATCATCAAAAATTCAATAAGATCTTTTTTTAATTAAAAAAGATCTTATTTAAAATAAATAATTGTATCCAAACGAGCACAAAATCAATTTATGTTTGGATGTAATATAACAAATCTTTACTTAATCGTAAACATCTTTTCTGTGTTATAAAAAATATCTTTTTTCAGAAGATGGAAATTACAGCTTCTGAAAAAATATCTTTTTTTACTTTTTCTAGAGATTATACTTTTATTTGAAATTAACATCATCAAAAATTCAATAAGATCTTTTTTTAATTAAAAAATATCTTATTTAAAATAAATAATTGTATCCAAACGAGCACAAAATCAATTTATGTTTGGATGTAATATAACAAATCTTTACTTAATCATAAACATCTTTTCTGTGTTATAAAAAATATCTTTTTTCAGAAGATGAAAATTACAGCTTCTGAAAAAAGATTTTTTCTACTTTTTTTAGTGATTTTACTTTTACTAAAAAAATATTACCCAAACATACTAAGAAATTTAATAAGATCTTTTTTTAATTGAAAAAAATCTTATTTTAACTATAAAATAGTATCCAAACAAGCTCTTACACAAAATGTCCCCATAATTGCAAAAATACCACCGCGTGTTAGATTAAAATATTGAAAATGAAATTTTCAAGTTTTCTTATTTTTTAAAAATGCAGAGAATATTTTCTAAAATTAAAAAGAAGTCAAAATGTTTTGTTAAGCATTTTTTATCTTTTAAGAAAATGTAAACAGAAAACAGATACCAATCGCCACCTAAAAAATTTCACTCTCATTCCATCCTCCTGGCCTCCTCGATCCATCCCCCTCAAGCAACCCTAAACCGCCGCCATATCCATTATCCACAACTCTCTCTCTCGGTAGATCCCTCACCCGCCGCCGGCCGCCAGCAACCGAGAGCAGAACAGCCGCGCCGTCCAACTCTCACTCTGTCCCCTGCAGTACAGCCTCTCTCTTCTCAGCAGCACAACAGCCGCGTCCAGCTCACCGCCGCCGCGTCCAAGCTCGCCGCCGCCGCTTCCAAGCTCGCCATCGCACCTCCATTCCTGCACAGGTAATTCGATCTATCATTCGCTCTTTTCTGTTTTTTGTTTTTTTTTTTATTTCTGTTTTTTACTTTTTAGCATTTTTTTATTTTTTGGTTTCTTTTATTTTTACTTTTTAGTTAATCCTGCCTTCTATTTTTTTGCTACTCCCGCAACATTTTTTTTATGAATTCTGCTATGTTTTGTATTTTTTTTATGCAACATTGTTATTTGATCATGGTTGCTATTTCTAATTTTTTATGTGATATTACATAAATATATAAAAAAAATAAAAAATATAAAAAAGTGATAACACTTGGTGACATTTAAACATTTTTTATGGGAACCAATTTACAGCTACCTAAAATACTCCTGTTTAGTTAAAAAAAAAAAATGATGAATACCATGAAATGTACAAGATTATTGGATGAACGTTTAGTGCTAACTGCCAATTTTGCCATGATTTGACATACATAAGGTGAGTGATCAATTATGCTTTCTAAGACTTCATACTGATTTTTTTCTAATGAATTATCATTAGCTCACATGTAACTTTCTTTAGTTTAGGGATGACTAGGATTAATGGATTATGCACTTGATTATGTTTTATGAATTTTATATTTTCAATTTATTATGCCCCGATTCTTAACCCCCGTTTAAACCTCCGGTTAAATCGATTGAACTTGTGAACCTTGCCGTTGCCGCTCACTGCTTAAAGGGAAGAAGCACGTATACGGAAAAAAAAAGAAAAGAAAAGAAAAGAAGAAGCTGACTCTGTCGCTGCCGCCTCTCAGTTCTCGTCCGTAACCGCGGTCTTTGCTGCGTGCGTTGCTCATACCTCTCTTCTTCTCTGTTTTCTTCTCACTTTCAACAGCAAATCACACTATCGAGTGTGACATGGGATTGAAAAACCTGGGGCTATTTGTATCATTCATCACAGAAGGCTGGGAAAAAGCATTCTTCACTGCTAAATTTTTATGTTTTCTACACGTCACCAACACCTACTTGGTTACCCCTCATCAGGTTACCATGCTTTTTTCTTTCTCATTCGCTTCAAAGTTTATTTATTTTCCTTAATCTCTTTACTCACAAACTGGTCTTGACAGATTCAATTAATTAAGATGATGAATTTTATTGGAGACTGATTTGGGGTTTACTTGTTTCTTCTCAGACATATGGTCCCAGCATGCTTCCTACAATAGATTTGAGGCCCAGTGTGATGTTGGCTGAAAAAGTTTCAACTCGATTTGGTAAAGTTTCTCGCGGAGATATCATATTTCTGCGGTCGCCTCAAAACCCTAGGAAGGTCATCTGCAAACGCTTGATTGGAATGGAGGGTGATACTGTTACTTACATTTCCAACCCCGAGAATGGTGATGATAAGCCTGAAACTGTTGTGGTATGGTCTAGCAATCCTTTTCATGATTTGATTATGAGTTTTTCTTTTCAAGTACATCGAGTTCTCTTCTTTTTGGACAGAGCAAAGATATTTGTTGGACAAAACACCCAAATTTGTCTTTGCAAAACTTATCATCGGGCAAAGTAGTCCCTTAAGATCTGTGAAAATGGTCTAATTGATCCCTATATGGAAGAATTAGTTTGTCTTATATCTTTAATTTGTAGGGACTAATTTGACTATTTTCATGAATCATGGGGGACTGTTTTGAATTTCTATTTTTGGAGGGATTACTTTGGCCGATGACAAGTTTTGCATGAACGAATTTGGGTATTTTGTCTATTTGTTTATAGTGTAAGGTTCAGGGGTACTAAGGTGGTAAGCGACAATACCATGTCACTTGACTTGGCATTCATGTTCAAGTACCATACCATACCAAAGTCTTATCCCATTAGGTGGTGTCGGTTACATGGATCAAACGACGTCATTGCGCCATCTTTTTGCTTTGATCCATGCCAAAGGACAAAATTTTACATGACACAATCCTCCTCTTTATCTGCAGTTCTCCCGATTCTCAGTCATCAATGTGGTCACTACAATTTACACATGATTACTCAATGATTGATATGAATTACTACCATTTATCTGTTAGTCCCCAACCCAATGTCTATGGGCAACCCTAAATATGACTATGAACAAATATCATTTCTCTTTTGGATAACTGTTTTGAGGACTGATATTGGTTTGCTTAATCATTTTAACAGCAGCCTTGATATTTCCTTGTTCATGGTTTTTTTTTTTTTTTTGCATAAAGTGAAATTGGAACTTTGTTGAATTTTTCCCCCCTTGTTGAAATTGAGTATATTGATTTTGTCGTCTAAAGTCTGACTTCCTTCTTTAGGTTCCAAAGGGGTACATTTGGGTACAGGGGGACAACGCATATACCAGCACTGATTCAAGAAATTTTGGTTCCGTTCCTTATGGACTTATTCAGAGCAGGATGTTCTGGAGGGTAATTTTGTGTATAATTTAAGACACTCAAATTTCATCACCCTTTTTCCGCTTTCTTTTCTTCCCTGTCAGTTTCCACTTGATCTTTTCATATTTTGCATGTAGGTATTGCCAGTTGAAAATTTTGGACCTTTCTGGAAACATTGATCTGATGTATTCAATCATGTAAGTTACAATTCTTGTGCAGCATCACTGTTTATCTGAGCATGAAAGGTAAAACACTTCCTATTTCTACTCTGTCCAACTGTTTATTTGCTATGGAACTCAATCGACTCCATTCAATCCTAATTACAAAGCGATGCATTCATTTTGTGGAGCCTTTATTTTATTTTATTTTTTGTGGAAAACATGGTAAGAGCCTAGTGAATTTAGGGAATGGAGGGAAAATGAGAAATGTGAATTTAGCTCGTGGTGAGAAGTGATTGATACAAGTCATAACATAGGCTAATGAATGTAGCTAACTGCACAGCTTGTTTGTTTACAACCAAACTTCAGTTGAGTTGAGAATAATCCATTTCAGAAAAAGTAAAGTTGTTTGTTTTGCATTTTCACTTCGTAAATAAGTGACTAATTTTGAAATAATTAATTTTAATGAAAGTTAAAAATATTAGTTTTTACTCTTAGTATCTCAAAAAACTCTCTTAAATCCACTTTTCTAACATCTTTTCCAAACGCATATCATTTTTTTTATACACCAATTATTTTAAAAATAATAATTTTAACGTCAATTATTTTAAAAGCAATTCTACCAAAATTTAAACCAAAGAGTAACTCATTCTACTTTGTAATTTTTCATTCAACTTGATATAGTATGATTGTAGGGCATGAACATTAATACATTTCAAGATGCTTGTTAGAAAGTGTTCTTACTTTTCTTGGTTCATTGTATTGTATTGTATCGTATCATGTACATCTTATAATCAGGAATATACGGCCTCTGGTGTTCAAACACACGGTCCAGCATATTCTTCATTTACATTCTTGTCAACAATGCTTATTGTGGTATTTTAAACATTCTTTGTGTCAATTGAATGATTATGTTGTTAAGAATAAATTTGTAGATATAAGTATAACTTATCAGCGATGACCATTTAAAACTATTTTACGCTTGTATGGATCTAGTGACTAGTGAGTATATTTTGAAGTTTGTATTTGTTTGCCTTTTATGCAGGATTTACTTTTTGCAAGTTCTAGTCAAATTATGAATGCATTAGTCTGAGTCTTCAGCGACAGTTGCAATGATACTGAATATCCTGGAAGATGTCTTGTTGCTAACGTACTATGTTTTTTTTGGCCTTGGGCAAACATTATTTTTAGGGTTTAATAAATCACTCAAGTAGCGTTTGTTTGCTGTATACAAGACACAAAATGCAATACAGACACATTTTTGACATGTTTGTTTAGGATAGATACATACAAGACAAATTATACTTGTACAATTATTTATTGTATTTTGTGTCTACACTTATAGTAGATATACAAAATATAGACGCTGGTATAGAAGTTTTAATAAAAATTATGTTTTAAGCCTATGCCCTTTTCATTATCACCCAAATCATAACCCTAGCATCCACGAGCCATTTCCTTCTCCCTCCACAAACCCTTCCTTGCACGGACAAGCTATTGAATGTGAGCTTCCAACGTAACATAGTGTGATCATGACCTCTAACCGTCGCATTGACACGTCACTAGTCGGCTCACGTTGCTCCATTGAATCCATGGATCTCCTTCCTATCTTATATATATTTTTTAAACTTCCTCCCTAGGTTGTCGCAGTGGTGGATTAGGGAGGCACAATGTTTGATTAGGGAGGCGGTCGTGGAATTGGTTGGGGCTGTGACTGGAGGAGCGGTTTTGAAAAGCCTAGCACGATTTCTTCCACTAGAGGAGGAGATGAAGGAACAATGATGGTGAATTTGTAAATGGGTAGGGTTTTTTATTTTAGGGTGGAAGATAAGGTTGATCGGTTAATTGATAAGGATAATTGAGACTTTTATTATAAATTAAATGTATTGTATTTTAAATTAAACAAAAAATAATATATAAAAGAGTATTGCTAGAGGCACAACAAAAAAACAAGCCAAAACAGCCAACAAATAGGGATTTGGGCCACAATTACCTAGCCCATTAAAAATAAACTCATGACTAAAAATGCTATTTGGGTCATAAAGTGTTAAATGGACTTTGTTAACTGTTTTGACTTGTTTTTTGTTGTGCCTCGAGCATTTGTATATATAAAATATAGGTACAATTGGTTATGTACAGACTAAAACAAACAAAAAGTAAAATATACAAAATTTATCGTATTGTCTTAACCTTAAAACAAACACTACCTCAGTTTTGCATTACATACTGAATACTGCTTGTCGTTTTTCTTCGTTTTCTCATAACTTGTAAACAGACCAATTTTTTTTTAAAAAAAAAGAATATAATAGTTGTAAGGTATTTGTTATCGTACTTTCACTAATTACATAATATCAAAACATATCTATATGTGTTTTTTTATTGACCGTAATCTATACCAGCATCTAGTTAATACTCACTCAGCATTTATTAAATTCAATACAATACAATACATATCTTAGGTATCCTTCATTTTTTTTAGAATATTTATAAATCTTTAATGAATCTTTTTTAATATCATTATCTAATATGTATCTTTTAATTTATTTAAACTAATTGATTTATGCTATTTAAAATAATTGTGTATAATATAGATTAATTAATTATCTTTCATATTCTCAACATATTTCTAATTTAATAAATAAAATTACGTGAAATTCAATCTCTTAAATAATAAAGTAAGAAATTCATAAATTGATGCAATATTGAACAATGTATTTTCTAATATTATTTTATTTTTTAAACTAGAAATATTAAAAAAGATTTTGTAAGCTCTATAACCCTTCTAAGAAAAATTAAGATTTAAAAATTTCTCTTATGCAATACAAATGTTTTAATGATAACAATCTAAAATCAATGATAAATATTTTGATTTATAAGGATTAATATGTATGCTAAGTGGTTCTCAGAAAGCTAAACTTTGAGAAGAACAATCCATTCGAATAAGTCTTGAGCATTTGCAAAGTAACCTCAAAATGAAAGAACAATCTGACATTTAGAAGAACCCAAAAAGGGTGGCTCAGAAGCAACAAGGTGAAAAAAACAAGCTTGGAGTGAAGAACAAAATTCAAAATCAGAAAGAGCCTCTCAGAAGTCAATGCTGAATTTTGTTTCTTAGAAGGACTTCCACTCAAAAGGCTCATCACTTAGGAGGGGCGCTTCTCTCAGAAGGCATCATCTGGATGTGATCAGGTCTCAGAACTCTAACCACACGGAAAGTTCTCAACAAGCTCAGAACATTCCCAAGCAAACATTGGAAGTTGTGCACTGTGCAAAGTCTGAAAAGTTCCAAGATTTGCGCTGATAGTGCAGGGAGCCGTTCTGAACCAGAACTGAAGCCATATCAGCACCAAAAAGTCTTCAAACATCAGCAGATTCACTCTCTATAAATAGCAGAAGAATGCTCGAATCAAGTTGAGAGAAACACATTGAATCAAAGTCCTGAAACACTGATAAATTGATAATTCGTTTGAAACTTTGAAAAAATCTTCTCAGAAGGACTTCTCCTTCTTGAAAAGAAAAACTTGAAAAAAATTTTCTAGTTCTTTACTGTTTTATTCTTGCACTTGTGTAAGTTAAATCTAGAAGTCTATCAAGTATTTTAACTTAGTTGCGTCTAAGAAACTTGATAGTGATTTTAAATCAAAATACCTCTTTGTAAAAACTCAAAGTCCTCGGTTGTGAGGTATCTAAAGTTCTCGATTGTTTGAGCCAGTAAAGTTTTTGAGTGTGGCGCAAGAAAAGTCCTTAGAGTTAAGGCAAGGAAAGTCATATTGTGTTTGAGGCAAAGAAATCCCCCTCGAGCTGTGAGATGGTGAAAATCTTTTACGGGTGTAAAGGTGGTGTTGCCTGAGAAGACACTTTAAGAAAAATATCTAAGGAAATCTCAACTGAAGGTTGAGGACTGGAGTAGACTAAGGTTGAACCGAACCAGTATAAAATCTCTTGTGTGATTTTCTCTTTTCCCTTCAACTTCTCATACATTGAAAAACTCTAAGAAATAACTCTTCGAAACAAACTCAGAACTTGAAGTATCTTAAGTAAAAAAGTATTTAAAATTAATACAGTAATTTCACCTTACTCACTCAGAAGGTTAACTATCTCAAAAGATAAAACTTCTCAGAAGCCTTATCTTCTCTGAAAGTCTTCCACTGTTACTTAGAAGGATTTGCTTTTAAGTCCAGTTTTTTGTGAGAACCTATTTTTGAAAAAAGAATTTTAAAAATCCACATCACGATTCAACCTCCCCTTCTCGTGAAAACACACACTTTCAATTGGTATCAGAGCTCGGTCCTTAGGGGTTGAGCACTTAGCAGTGTTAAGAAAAATATCCAAAAGAAGATGGGTTCACAAGGAGTGTTCGTAGCTTATGGCGCATCTATCAACAGGCCTCTCATGTTCCATTGAGATTATTTTGACTACTAGCACGATAGGATGACGCTCTTCATCAAGTACACAAGTCTGAACTTGTGGAACATCATTGAAAATGGAGATTACGAGCCAACAGAGACTGTTGTGGATCCCAACGCTCAAACTCCAGCAAGAGCTCCTCCGGGAATACCTCCACCACCTTAAAGAACATTCGTTAGAAGGACTCCTGAGAACATATGGACTCTAGAGATTAAGGACAAAATTCAGATGAACTTCAAAGCAAAGTACATACTCCTATGTGCTTTGCCAAAGGCGGAGTATGATAAGATCGTATCCTGTGATATTGCAAAGCAGATTTGGGAAAGGCTACACATGCTACATGAAGGAAATGACCAAGTAAAAGAGACGAAAGTTTCCATGCTAGTACACAAATATGAATCATTCAGCATGGTGCCGGATGAAACCATAGATAACATGTCTGTAAGGTTCCTCCACATCATCAACCAGCTGAAGGTTCTGGGGAGAACCTACTTAAACGCTGAGATGGTGCGGAAGATTCTTAGAAGCTTTTCTTCTAAGTAGAGACCTAAGGTGACAGCTATTCAAGAAGCCAAAGTCTTGAACCAACTTGGTTTGGATGTTTTATTTGGGTCTCTCAAAACTCACAAAATAGAACTAGAAGGATTACTGAAAGCTTCCCCTTCCAAACCTCATAAGGGTCTCGCTCTGAAGAGTTCCTCAAAGAAGCCTTCCAAAGCACTCAAAGCTTCTGAGGTCTCAAACTCAGAAGGTGAGTCTGAGAAAGATTATGAGGATGAAGATATATACGTTATATACGTTTTTTGTGTTAAGTTATATACGTTTTTTATTTTTTTTTCTAATGATAATAGGTAAAAAACAAATAGTATTAAAGATGATTATAGAAAAAATGATAAATTTAAAAAAAAAATATGATAGAAGAAGTAAATATAGAAAAAGAGAAAAAAATAGTTGAAATGATTTAAATGAAAATAGTAGTTATTTTTTTATTTATTTAATTTATTTTTAATATTTTTGAATTTATTTGTAGAGATCAAAATAACTAATTTTTCTCTAATTCTTTTTATAGTAGTATAGATATAGATTACATATTATATATTGTGTATATTAAAATTCTATTGATTACTTTGAATTTTTTTTTGTTATACATCAAGATTTTCTCCTTAGAAATTATAAAAAAAAATCATCAACATAAAATGCTTTATCCATTAATCATATAAAATTATTTTACAATGAAAATAAATCAAAATTAAACTCATAAATTCTTATAAAAAATTGTAATTAAAATATTATTAGTCTTCGGAAAGTGGAAGATTTGTCCACAAGAAGATATCTAGAGACTAGAGATTGGAATCATCTCTCTCGTGTCTCCTCTTTCTCTCTCCTTTCTCGTTCCCTTTACTTTAATCCAGTTGCAGTAATAATCCAGTACAATAACAACAAAGAAAGTTGAACAAACACCATCATCAGAATTCCAAGGTGGGTTCGGTTTCGCTTTTTTAAAGAAACCATTTTTTGTTCATACTGGAATTTACTGCAACTTGGGGCTACGAGATTCTAAGTTTCTTGATCCAGTTCAGCTTGGATTTTTTTTTTTTTTTTGAGAATAATCATTTGGGCATCTCGGTTTATTTAAGTAGGTCGGTGTCAAATTGGTCCTTTTCTTAAGTTTCTTGTCAAAGTGATTCTTGTTGCTTTGACTTTGAAGCACTTCGTTGGTGTTCCAATGTTGTTCTCGATTGGTGACAATTACTACTCCTATTCTATCTCGCTAACTATGAAGTACTCCAATTAAGGGTTTCTCTTTTCTTTCTTAGTGATTTTGCTTGTGTTTCTCTGATTTGAGTCCGTTTCATGCTTTCCAAGGTTACAATATATATATATATATATATTCCTTGATGTTGTTCTAATTTCTAGTATTTCGAAGTTATGCAGTTTTGGGTTTTAGCTTTACTGAAGGAACACTTTTGTTGTTGTTGATTTATTGTCTGTTTTGGACTTTTGGGTTTTTCCAGCAGAATTGTGATAAATTGGTGAATATGGTGTTGTATGAGTAGAACTAGAGTTGGTGCTGAAGATGATGAGAAGGGAGCACAAAGAGGGATGCCAAGTTACGATTCTCTGCCACCCAATGCGAATACAAGGTAGGATTTGAATATGTAGGGAGGAAGTTTTTGTTTTTGGTTTTAATCATTCTTAATTTTTATCTGTATGCTGAGATTTTGGTTTTAAATGTTGGTTATTCATTTGTGTTGCTAAGTCCACTGAGACATTTCTTAGTTCTTTAGGGTTTGGAATGAGGAACAGTTTGTTTCCATTTTCATTTTTTGTGTTTACTGTTCTTGGGATCTTTTATAGAACGTAGTTTATAAAGGAAATGAGATGACAAAACAGAAAACAAGATCTTATTGTTCTCATTGTTTCCTTCACAAAATCCTTAAAGCAGGAGATGAAAATGGAAAAATTAAATAGAAACTTACTAGGTCTGAAGGGGCTTTATTATGCTTTCCAGTTTGCTTGAATTGAACTATGTAAAGTATAAACTATTGGTGATCAAAATGGTCTTATGCTAATTGCTAAGGAGGGTCTTAAATCGAGATTTTTTGGAGATATGTTTATAGATGATTTCAGGCTTTTCATCAAATCTCCTAGCAACTGCATGCCTTCACTCTCAGTTGCCTGTCATTTAATGTAATGCCTTCTGCTTCAGTTGGGCAGGCTGAACCATGACTAATTAACTTTTGTTTCAATTTCAGTTATAGTTCATTATGATATGTTGATTTGTTAACATAAGTATACCACATTTGGAATTTGGATGGAATAAATGTACTATGTTGAGTTTTACGGAGTACATGAGAACCTCCTACTTGTCTATATTTTGTTGTTCTTAAGACGGATAAGGATGGCTCTTTTCATAGAGTTAGGCTATATTGTATTTGGTAGCTTCTAAAAATTGATATACCTTGTAAGAGGCAATGCAAGATGAGTTTTCATAGCAATATTAGTATAAGACAGACTAATGCTGGTTAGACTTTTTTTTCCTTCAAAAAATTATTTTGGTGCACTATTTAGTTTCCAACAGAATTGACATGGAAAATTTTTCTCTAACATAAAATTCCACAATAGCTTTTATTCATTTCTAGAGCACGAGGTTCAATTTTTTATTCCTTTTGCGAGTAGTCTAAAACTAAATGATAATTTTTTCTTCGAATGGGGTAGTGCTAATGTCTTCCCCTGGGTGGTTGGAGTGAAGACATCAAATTTGACGTTTTCCATTGTAGGAAAAATCTTAATATTTTGAGGATTACTATGCACTCTTGAGAAGGTTGTCCACGTAAAGTATGTGATATAGTGCTTGATTGCAATTGGCAGTCAACATGTGTATCATTAAGTCTGCTATTTCTAAATAAATTGGAGAATATTTTGTGTTGAGATTTATATGGATTAGGATATGATATAGTTGGATTGGAGAGTTCTATCAGGTAAATGAATAAAAGTACGGTTAGGGAGCGAGCAAAATTAGTAATACTTATGCAGATTGGTTTTATAAATGCATTTGAGCCTTTTTTGTTTTAGGTTGTCACAATAGTTATGTGTGCTATGGGGAGTTAATGCAATAAATTCATATGCTATAGTTACCCTAATTATGTATTATGACTATAATTGCAAGATGATAAGGAATGAAAGTATTAGAGAGAGACTCGAAGTAGTCTCGGTCATTGATAAGATGGTGGAATCCCGCCTTAGATGGTATGGTAATGTTGAGAGAAGACAGGAAAAACATCTAGTCAGGAGGGTGAATCAGATGGAAGATTGGGTTTAGTTTTTAGGGAGATTAATTATTATATCTATATATTAAAAGTCCTAAATGTATATTAAATATATACATTTATAGTATATTTTAATATTTTATTAAGGATATTTTAGTAATTTCATTATATGCGGATCCCCGCGAGGGAGGGGGACTAAAACCCGCCCCATCCCCAAATTTTCTGCAGGGGTATTTTTGTCCCCATCCTCACCCCCGTGGTGAAAAAAATTCCCGAACTCGGGGCCCTGAATGGAGCGGTCCTTGTGGGGTTCCCCATTTTATTGGGATTTTAGCCATCCCTACACTCTTATGATCCTACTTGCCCTTACTGTGCTTTCTCCCATCTCGGTGCCTGAATTTGTGGGAGCCTGTGAGAGCACCGTGAAGGAGCGGCCGCTCTTGGCGCTCCAAACGCTCTTACTTGGGTCTGCTTTTTTTTTTGGGCATGACCAGGCCTAAACAGTAGAGAATAAACCTAATCGAACTCTCCAAACACTCTTCCTCTACCATTCTATCTCATTCAGCCTTGGACTGCTGACGTTCCGGTTCTGCTTTTGCTTCTGCTTCTGTTCGATCCACGGGTTCTTCTTCTGCTCAATCCGGAGGTTCTACTTCTGTTAGAGATCTGCTTCTGCTTCTGTTAGATTTGCTTATGTGGTTCTGCCTTCTGTTTATCCACTTCTGCTTTTGTGTGCTTCTCCTTCTGCGCGATTTGCTTCTGCTTCTGTGTCCTCCTTCTGCTCAATTTACTTTTGTTCAATCTGCTTCTCGTTTTGTTGTCTGGTTAGCAGTAGTCTCTACTGCAGTCTGTGTGTCTGTGTGTGTGTTTTTCCTCTTTCTTTCTGGGTTTTTTAATTGTGACCTGAGTGCTTAGAGTGTGGTTAGTTTGCTGAATTTATATTATTTATTGCCTACAATTAGGTGTCATTTAAGGGAAAAAATGTCATCAAGTGGAGGAGCTAATAAAGAATTTATGGGTTATGTCTTGTGAAGAATTTATGAGTTGTTTCTTGTGACTTGTGACTATATGCATTTCTAATTTAGTATTACTATGTTAGTTGGACTAATTTTGCGCATTTACTTTATATGCATATACATATTGTGATGAATATGATTGTCTAATCTAGAAGGAACTTTTGTTATGTGCTACACTCCTACGCTCTTTGTTCATATTACCCCCTTCCTACGTAGGAGCTCGCTCCTGACAACCTTGAATTGCAATAAGGTTAAGCAGCCGCTGCAAAGGGTGAGGGTGAGCCTTGGTACAAAAGTAAGGCTGATGCCTTGTGAGAAATCACGAGTTCAAATCTTGCAAACAGCCTATCCGCACGGTGGCGGTAAGGCAGCTTACATATTCCCTAGACCTCACCAGGTGGGAGAGGAGCCACGTGGATTGGGGTGTCCGTTTATTGAGCAGCCGCTGAGTAGTTGAAAGACATGGTTTCCGTCATCCATTTTTCTATATTCTCTCGTACTCAACAATTTCCATTTTTTTATGCCTCAACCAACTATAGCAAATAGACATTTCAAATTTGTTTTAGCAAGAACAGAGTATGCAGCATCAAAAGAAAAATAAAACATTTGGGTTGGGAAACCTGATTCTATCTCGTAATTTATTTTTGTCTTCATCAATTTCACAACAACTGCTTACTTCTTCTGTATGAGTTTTCTCTAAAATAAAACATATGGACTTACTTCTGTTAGCCTAATTCTGGTAAATTATTTCTTTCAGCTGTACAGAGGGGGGCACAATCGATTCTTTTCGTGTTTCTGACATTGGAACATTTGATCATTGCTTAGAGCACACTGTTGATCTGAGTAGAAGTAAGTATTCCTGTAATTCTACATAATGAAGTTTACATGTAAAACACACATAGGGTGATTTATATTATTATTGCATGTTATGATGCATCATATCATCTTTGTAGGACAATTCTTGTATAAATGGTGTTCTATTATCATCTTATCATCTCCTTTCTTGTTTTTTGCTATCTGTCTGTGCACAACTACTTATTTGCTGTTTGGCAAATATAGAATCAAGAAAGAGAAATAGTTTCACAGCACACACACACACACACATGTGCAACTGTACACATGATATTACTGCTGGATAATCAGTTTCAAGACTTTGATCTCAGCATTTATAGCCTGATTATTTATTTATTTTTTCTAAATTCATGTTAAGAAACAGGCTTTTCCAGCCTGTCATCTTATGATTTTTCCTGATATATAATTCAGATTCAGCTCTTGACTTGCTAAAAGTAAGTAGCCAAACAATTTCTCCAGGTTCTGTTCAAATTGGTACTCTTGATCAGGTGAGTTGTTACTGTTATTATTATTATTAATGACCTGCCAGATTTGGTTAATGAGGAAAATTTTTATCTGGTTAAAATGTTTCTTATTTCCAACTTCCCTTTCTGTTCTGTTTAATTTAGTTGCCAACTTCTCTAGATACAAGGCTATTGGCGAACCAAAGAGATCTACATAGGTTGCAATTACAAAAGGTTCAATCATCAAATCCTGTCACCAAGTTAGTTGTTAATACAGAAAATTGTGAAGAATCTGCAATGGCGGACGTCAGTCCTAGGACTGATATTTCTACAGATGCTGACACTGATGACAAGAATCAGCGGGTGATGTATTTTAAGCTTTCATGATATTTTTCCTCTTATTGTCAATTGATGATATGAAAAGTCCCTACTCTGCCTCTTCAAATTGGCAACCGATTTATATTCTACTTATCAACATGGATATAACTGCATGATTCCTCTAAACCAAAATAGTGTCCTAACATAATGTATGAGCATAAGTTTTCTTGGGCCTTGGGCCTGCTCCTCAAATCTTAGCAGAAGCTTTATATACTAAACAATCTAACATTTGATGCATATTATATTTGCAGTTTGATAGAGGTCAGTCCCTTGCTGCTGTGGCTTCTGACTCCAGTGACAGATCAAAGGACAAAACTGATCAGAAGGTTAACTATATTTTAAATATTACCATGCCTATAATATCTAAAATTCTAAATGACAATCATTTTGTGGTGACCTTTTCTATATATCTATTATTGTAGAGTCTTCGTAGGCTTGCTCAAAATCGTGAGGCTGCAAGGAAAAGCCGGTTGAGAAAAAAAGTAAGAATCATATCAACTTATACATTTTTTGTTGATATTTGTTCTAATAAATGTGCATATTTTATTCAGCCCATATAATATTGCTACAAGACATAATAACTGAAAAACATGATTTGTGCTGGCATATTTTCTAGTTATAATGCTCTGTGCCACATATTCTCATATTTGTACTTACATGTATTATCTTTTTCTTAACCGCTCTGGTGTTTTTTCCCTGTAAATCTTTTTTCCACTTCTTGACTTCCTCTCCTAGTATAAAAATATTTCTCTTGCATAAACTCATTAGGAGATCTAAATCTAACTCAAAGTTCTAAGCATTTGTTTGGACTCTTGTTCTTAATAAGATTAACACTAATGACATACTCCAAAACCATATGCCCTTAACTACTTTGTCCCTTAAAAATGCATAATTATTTTATATAGAACAAGAAATTTATTAGATGAGAAGAGAATGCACAAAGAGTGAGACATCCTCGCATAGGTACAAAAACATGGCTAAGACCTAAAATATGCACAATGTGTGATTTAGATTCCAAATTGGGGGCTCATCTCTTTTCTGCATTGCCTTATGGCAAGATCTCTTTGTATAGGTTGTTTGGTATCTTGGGAGAATCATTTGTTTGCCTCGTGGACTTATATCAGTTTCCACTCGCTAAGTTTAGAGATTTCGGTTCTTGTAAAGAAGCAAAGTTTCTGTGGCAGTCCTTGTTTTTTGCATTGATTTGGTGTGTTTGCTTATAGAGGAATTTTAGATATTTTAATGATTCCTTTTTTTTTTGTTGTTGTTTACTCTATCTCATTACACTTTTGGCATGCTCTATAAATGGTCTATTTAATGGTGTTCCTCTAGCTGGTGTACAAAGGGATTGACATACATTATTACATGGTTTAGTGTAAAACTGCTATAGGATACAATGGTACATCCTCTTTTTGTGTCCTCTAGCTTAGTGTTCCTCTATTTAATGTACTCAGGGTTTCATGGAAAAAGAATGGGAGATTTATGAGTTATTTCTTTTAAGTGTTGTACTGCTAGAAAACTGTTACACTTACACTGGTATCCTCTCATAGACAATTGCTATATACTGGAATCCAATGATATCCCCTCTAATGTTTTAACTTATTTGGCCTTTGTAATAATTGTACAAAATAATTATCTTCACCTTCTTGGTCATCTAAATGCAAGATGTGATGCCATAAGATCATTTTCTTAATGCTCCTGTCTTTTATCCATAGGCATATGTTCAACAGCTGGAAAGTAGTCGTTTGAAGCTGACCCAACTAGAGCAAGAGCTTCAGCGAGCTAGACAGCAGGTGAGACTCAGTGAATCCTTGCCATTAGATTTCCTCAATAGTCTGCTCTTCCCCCCGTCTCTCTCCCTCCTTTGGTTCCTTTATGATATTTCCATGCAGTTATGTTCAATTCTAAACCAAAATATCTGTTTCTTCCTATAGGGAATCTTTATTTCAAGCTCTGGTGATCAAGCACATTCAATGAGCGGAAATGGTATCTGTTTCCTAAATATGTGCCTCTTTTCGAAAGTTTGAATACAGAAATATTTCTTATAAGTTTATAACTAGTAGTCTTCAAATTTAGTGCTTTCTTGTGTTAAAAAAAAGTACCACTCAAACTTAATACAAAGTTATATCACACATCTCACATCTGTAAGATTGAAGACGTATAAGATTAAATGTTGTGCAGTAAAACATTTAAAAAAAATGTCAACATCACAGAAATAAAGATTTTGCATTGAATGAGTAGACACACTAGAATGCATGAGAGAAATTAGAGGTAGCATCTATAATGGAAAAGTTGTAGAATATCACTTTAGGTGATTTGCTTTTGTGAGAAGGCATATAAAAACCCCCAATAAAGAGAGTAAATTAGATACCAATAAGATGTTGGACAAATATTAAGAAGGTTAGGCCCCTGCAAGGATGAAGGCATAAGTTCGACTCCCAGGAAGTGCACTTTGTGGGAGGGGGAGTAAATATACATGCCCCATCCCCCAGAATTGGGAGAGTAGCGTCTCCTACAATTTTTTTCATTAAAAAAAATTGAGTAAATCAGATGGAGATTAGCCAGTAATGCAATAGCTAGAGATTGAAACTAGTGGTAAAAAGATTATAAAAAAAGATTTTGTTTTTTTAATGGTTAGACAGTAGAAATGGATAATTTTGTTCACCTAGTTGGAAAGGACTTGTGGTAATAGTTGTATAATTTTGTTTGGTTATGTTGTAAGTTGTAACATACAATTAGTTCAGTAGATATTTAATTCCTCCTCTGTTTTTCAGGGGCCATGCAATTTGATGCTGAATATGCCAGGTGGCTGGAAGAGCAAAATCGACAAATTAATGAGCTAAGAGCAGCTGTAAATTCTCATGCGAGTGATACTGAACTTCGGATGATTGTTGATGGTATATTGGCACATTATGATGAGATTTTTAGGCTGAAAGGCATTGCAGCTAAGGCTGATGTTTTCCATTTGTTGTCTGGTATGTGGAAAACACCTGCTGAGAGGTGTTTCTTGTGGCTTGGTGGTTTTCGGTCATCTGAACTCCTCAAGGTGAGCTTATGTTGGTCCTTTCCTTTCTGATAATCACGGTTTACTATATAAAGGGTGTCCCTGAGCAGTTTTCCTGTCAACATAAAGAGTAGTCATATATGCCTGCTAGGTTCTTTTATTGTCTACATTTGTAGTTGCTGCTACTACATAATGCTAGTTGATCAAGAATCTATATGAATGATATTAGTGTATTGCATTGGGCTTAGAATTAAGATTAACTGATTGGATGCGGGAACACTACTATTATTGCCACTGGTGGCAAAGCTGTGAGGTTTTAACTTCCACTTAGAACAAGGAATTTATTAGATTGGAAAGTAGAAAATGCAATCAGGGACAGCCGGACATGTAGCATTTATTTTCTCTTTTCTTTCCATGGAATTTGGCACTCTTTTTTATCTTTCCAGTTATGAAAACCTATAAACTGGTTTGAATTTAAATCATTGGTGCTATGCTTGCTCTCCTAGTCTATAGTTTGTCTTGCCTTCACCAACTTAATTAAGTTTATAACCAATTTTGTAATAATCTTTTGCAGCCACCCCCTTTATCTACCTTATTTTATATTTATAACTGCAATTCGAACTTTTAGACACTGCTTTTCTGCAACACTTGTATCCTCCATATTTTTTTAACATTGGTTAAATTCCACTTTCTGCTAGTACTTGGCTAATTTCCTGGTAGTTTGAAATCAATTGAATCCTAACATTGACTTAATTTGTAGATATATAAAAGCACAGCATAAATAAGAATGTGCTTGGGTGTTGGGAATGCTTGAATGGTCCTGAGCCAGAGAGATCAAAGCTTAGCTATCCCTACTAATTCTTAATTTACACATTATAACGCTTATACATGATTCATATGTTTGTGTTAAATTTCTTGCATTTCTCTCATAATTGTGACAACTGAAATTGTTGTTTCTGCATATTTCCTTAACCCTGACTTGGGTGCAATGAATCTGGTTGCAGCTTCTGGTTAGTCAATTGGAACCTCTCACAGAGCAGCAGCTGTTAGGTATTACCAACTTGCAGGAGTCGTCCCAACAAGCCGAAGATGCATTATCTCAGGGCATGGAAGCATTGCAGCAATCCCTTGCTGAGACATTGTCCACTGGATCTCAGAACTCATCTGGTTCATCTGGCAATGTCGCAAATTACATGGGTCAAATGGCAATGGCCATGGGTAAGCTAGGGACACTTGAGGGGTTTATTCGACAGGTAAATTTTTCTTACTCATGCAATGCTTGCGTGAAAATCATGTTCACTATTTCCCGAATAATTGAGGAATCACCTATACTCCAACCTTTTAATTTACAATTGATTATCTTCTTGCTCAAAGCCATATAAAAATGCTCCCTTCAATAAACTATTGAGCAAAATACACTGACCTCCCATGAGGTTCGACAAAATTTATCTTGACTCCCATCTATTTATTCAGGTGACCTTGACCTCTCAGAGGAGGTCTTTGCAATAATTTCACAAACTCATAGCCTATTTGGAAACTTTTAATAGGATGAAATTGAATTGAATTTCAAATTTGAAATACATTAGTAAAATTGTAGAATTGAATTGAATTCCAATATTTGGAGTGTTTATAAAATGAATTAAATTTTATTAATGGACAAATTTATCCTAAGGCACTTTTGGAATTTGAAGGGAGTAATTTAAAGAGGGTAATTTGAAGAGGATAATTTTGACATTTCCTATTTTAAGTGAATTGCCAATGAAATTCAATTGAAATCAGAGTGAAATGACTCTGATTTGTTTTTGGACCAAAATTATGGAATTGAATTGAATTTCATTTCAACTTAAATGATTTTTTTTTTGTTTCAAACACTGGAATTCAATTCAATTCCTGCGGGAATTGAAATCCAATGGTGTTCCAAACACCTTGTCAGGGATTTCTAAGAAAATTATACAAATAGAAAAAAGACGGAATGAATTTCACTAAACCTCAAGAGAAATCAGTATAATTCACCCTAATATTTTTTGGAGGTGGAAGAAATGGGTGAGATTTTGAATTGATAAAACTGTAGGGATGGATTTCTATGTCAGAATCTGCATTTGCATGTGTCATGTGTATTGCTGCCTTGTTGCTTTTATCTGAATTCATAGAAGTTCAGCTTCATTGCACAGTCACTGCCACAAAGATCATTTGCATGCACAGCTAAACCTGTTTTTAATTCAATGTAGTTAGTTACTCATGTCTTATCCTTTACCCCTAACAATAAAGAACCCAGAAAATGCACCGATGAAAAATTTCATGTCATATTTATAATACCTTCCCTATTAAAGTATCTTATTTCTGTGGTGGTTATGATTGGAAGGCTGACAATCTTCGCCAGCAAACTCTGCAACAAATGCACCGAATACTGACAACTCGCCAATCAGCTCGGGCACTCCTCGCAATACATGACTACTTTTCGCGGCTGCGAGCTCTTAGTTCGCTCTGGCTGGCCCGCCCAAGAGATTGATGGGTCTAGTAAATGGTCTCAAATTAACTTTCATGGATCCTTCACCCAGCAACTACTTTGCTTTGGTCATTCCGACTCTTCACATGTTTTCTTGTGTTGTATTGTAGACTTCGTATCACTGATACTACTTCATTATTGAGCCATAGTCTAGAAACAGAATTGGTGACAAGTATGTATTATTAAGTTTATTACTAATCTTAATTATCATTGTTATTGTTGCTGAAGGGCTTTATTTTTTCCACAGAAATAGTTGTACTATATATGTGACAAATTTTAATGGTTGGTTTAGCTGCCATTTTTTTTTCACACGGATCTAAATATATAGAACTTTGTGGTTAACATATCTTATTTATTTATTTATTGAGGGGAATTCATTGGCTTTATTTTATTCTTTTTATTATTATCCGGTTTAACATTTAATTTCCAGTTTAGTTAGCCTTTGTTGTACACTTGTTTTTCGTTTGAGAAACTGTTTGGAATTTGGATGACATTGTTTATAATTTTTTAATGTGTACAATAAAAATATAGGTAAGAGTATAAGTCAATCCAATCAACAATTCAAAAAATGAAGAGTAAATACCTAATTTCGTCCATGAACTCTTTTTAAGAGTCCACATCCGTCCCTAAAAAAATTTAATTAGTCTCGCAGTCCCTAAATTCGCATTTCGTGAGACAAACAAGTCCCTCTGTTAACTTCTCCCGTTAATGACTTAACGGAATAGTCCTATGTGGACAGTTAGATTTGACACGTTGCCATTATGTGTCACGTCATCGGTGAAAAATTAAAAGGACAGATCAGTCTCTAATTCTAAAACATAAACAACATTATTTTCTTCTTCTTCTCCAAATTATCTTATGGTTTTCCCCATATGTGTGTGTTGATTTGATTTATGGGATAGTAGAATTAGATTAGATTTTTTTGTGTTATACTCTGTGTGAATGTAGGTCTCAACCATTATGCTCTTATTTAATTGTGTTGATGTTGTTAATTTGTGAAGGTTATTTTGGTTTGCTTGAGTTCATCTTGTTCCGAGATGAAGTAGTTTAGGGACTAATTTGACTCTTTTAAAATTATTTAGGAACATATCTATCCCATTTTAATTTACTTAGGGACTGATCTGTCTCTTCCCCACTACCAACTGATGTTGTGCAACCCAAACACTTCAGGTCTAAGATACCTATAGTGAGACCACCACTTCCAAGAATATCTTCAAGTAAATTTGCAGACAAAGTGGATGATGGAGGCACGAGTGATGAAGATATCGAGGGTTTTAAGTTTATCCTAACCCCTTATTTCAAGAAATGATGAGACATTGTTATTTTATTATTGTGTTAAATGTGTTTTTCACAGCTCCAGATTTAGGTATTCACACTTCCACTGCCACCATAGTCTTCACTTTCATTCCTCTCTCTCGGATGATTTTCATTAGGATTACAATGATTGCTTTAGCCTTGTAACATCATCTCTTAATGCTAGGTTAGGAGCAGCAATCCATAGAACAAAAAATATTGGGGTTTCAAAAGGGGGAAAACCATAAGATAATTTTGGGATGAAGAAGAAGAAAATAATGTTGTTTATGTTTTAGAATTAGGAATTGATCTGTCCCATTTAATTTTTCACTGATGATGTGGCACATAACGACAACGTGTCAAATTTAACTGTCCACGTAGGACTACTCTGTTAGTCATTAACGGGGAAAGTTAACGGATGGACTGATTTGTCTCACAGATTGCAAGTTTAGGGACTGCGGGACGAATTAAATTTTTTCAGGGACGGAAGTGGGCTCTTCAAAAAAGTCTAGGGACGAATTTGGGTATTTACTCAATATTAAATTACTCAATTTTTAGAATTTAGTAGAAATTAAAGGCTATAGGCTTTAAAAAGTGAGATTTCACTATTTTTCTAAAAACACTATAAAAGTAAAGACTGTAGTCCTTAAAATATTGAATTACACAATTTTTAGAACTTAGAAGAAATTGAAGGCTATAAGCTTTAAAAAGTGAGATTTCACTATTTTTCTAGAAATACTATAAAAGTAAAGACTATAGTCTTTAAAATATTGAAATACACAATTTTTAGAATTTAGTAGAAATTAAAGGGTATAAGCTTTAAAAAGTGAGATTTCACCATTTTTATAAAAAGACTATAGAAGCAAAGACTATAGTCTTTAAAATATTGAATTACATAATTTGTAGAACTTAGTAGAAATTGAAGGCTATAGGTTTTAAAAAGTGAGACTTCACTATTTTTCTAAAAACACTGTAAATGTAAAGAATATAGTCTTTAAAATATTGAATTACATAATTTTTAGAACTTAGTAGAAATTGAAGGCTATAGACTTTAAAAAGTGAGATTTCACTATTTTTCTAAAAACACTATAAAAGTAAAGACTATAGTCTTTAAAATATTGAATTACACAATTTTATGAACTTAGTAGAAACTGAAGGGTATAAGCTTTAAAAAGTGAGATTTCACTATTTTTATAAAAAGACTATAAAACTAAAGAATATAGTCTTTAAAATATTGAATTACACAATTTGTAGAACCTAGTAGATATTGAAGGCTATAAGTTTTAAAAAGTGAGACTTCACTATTTTCCTAAAAACACTGTAAATAAAAAGAATATAGTCTTTAAAATATTGAATTAAATAATTTTTAGAACGTAGTAGAAATTGAAGACTATAGGGTTTAAAAAGTGAGATTTCACTATTTTTCTAAAATATCTATAAAAGTAAAGACTATAGTTGTAATACCTGGGGTAGTTTGAGTTAGTTTGAGTAAGAGATCTCGGTACAACCGGGGAGATAGGACCACGTGGGACCCACCTCCCCACCCTTTTTCCTTCCTTCCCTTCCTTTTCCTTTCCCCATTCCCGTATCCTCTCTCTCTCTTTTCTTTCTCTCCTTTTTTTCTTTTTCTTCTCTACCCCTCCCTCTCAAATCTCTCTCAAACCCCAACCAAATTCCATTAATCATCAAAGATCAAGTTAGCTTTGCTCATCTAGTATATTGAGGGTAAGTGTAGAGTATTCCTTTTTCTCCATTGGTGTCTATTTTCTCTAATTTCCGGATTTGGCGGTTTAGGGTTCCTAATTGGGGTTTTTGATTTTGTTGAGAGAGTGAGGTTTTTGATGTGTTCTCTAAGGTCTCAACCATCTAGGGAAGCTCCGGGGAACTCATCTTAGCTCTGGGTGGAGTCTTGGAGCTCTTTGGAGTAATTTGTGAGTAATGGGTTATTTGTAGTTTATGTATGATTTGGATTGAATATGTGAATATCTTGCTATGATAGTTGATAGAGACTGAGATTGGTTGATACATAATTGATATTGCATGTTGGTTGTGTTTGATTTGGATGAGTTGTGGTGAAAATGTGGATTTGGGGATGATTTTCGCGAAGTTTTCTGCAGAATTTCGTCTCTGACCCAGGCTGTAATCGATTACAGCGAATTGGTAATCGATTACTGTAATCGATTACCAAAACTCTGTAATCGATTACTGCGGGTTTGTAATCGATTACAGACAGCTTATTTTCGCAAAAATTTTCTTCAAAACGAAATTCGAAGCTGGTAATCGATTACAGAGGTCTGTAATCGATTACATCAGTATGAAAACTCAATTTTCAAGACTTTAACTCAATGTTTTCTTATTTTGAAGTTAATTACTCAAATTCATTCGTTCACCACTACTCCAAACTTATTACCTGAATGTTTATAAGGTCATGGAATTTATGATATGATGTTGATGATGTAATGATGAATTAATGAGCTACTTAGGCTGTGATTGTGAATGATGTGTGCACTAACAGCGCTAATTAAGATAAAATATTTGAATGAATTAAGAGATGGTAAAACGACTTGAGGAGGGGCATAGCTCGCGGGGTCGTAAATGGAAACCTGAGGAGGGGCATAACTCGCGGGGTTTCGCAGTATGGTGTCTGAGGAAAGGGCATAGCTCGCGGGACATCCATACTGCCTATAAACATGAGTCGGGGCCGCGCTCCAGGTGTTCATAGATTAAAAGCTACCAAGATAAAGAGACTGTATAAGAACGTTTGAGTTATATATCTGCTGTGTTGGTGTATTTCTATGCTTGTTGATTCATGATATATCTGCATACACTACTTATAACCTGTTTATTCACTGAGCGTATGACTCACCCATTCATACAATATGTTTTCAGATCAAGGTGCAGATCAAGGGACGAGTTCATCCGTTCCTCCGAGTTCTTAGATTTGGTGAGCCTCGTGTGTAGAGGCCTAATGTATTTCCTTTCTAGGATATGCTCCTAATGTTACAGACAGGATTTCCTTGGACTAGGATAGTGTTATGGATGTTGTATAAGTCTATGTAAGACTTACTATTGTTGTGTTGGGTTGTTAGACTTTATTATGGATTATTGTGTGAATTACAGGTTAAGGCTGACATGAGACTCGGTGTTCCATCTGCCGGTCACGATCCGAATTGGGTCGTGACAATAGTCTTTAAAATATTGAATTACATGATTTTTAGAACTTAGAAGAAATTGAAGGCTATAGGCTTTAAAAAGTGAGATTTCACTATTTTTCTAGAAATACTATTAAAGTAAAGACTATAGTATTTAAAATATTGAAATAAACAATTTTTAGAATTTAGTAGAAATTGAAGGCTATAGGCTTTAAATAGTGAGATTTCACTATTTTTCTAAAAACACTATAAAAGTAAAGACTATAGTCTTTAAAATATAGAATTACACAATTTTTAGAACTTAGAAGAAATTGAAGGCTATAGGCTTTAAAAAGTGAGATTTTACTATTTTTCTAGAAATACTATCAAAGTAAAGACTATAGTTTTTAAAATATTAAAATACACAATTTTTAGAATTTAGTACAAACTGAAGGGTATAAGCTTTAAAAAGAGAGATTTCACTATTTTTATAAAAAGACTATAAAAGTAAAGACTATAATCTTTAAAATATTGAATTACACAATTTGTGGAACCTAGTAGAAATTGAAGGCTATAGGTTTTAAAAAGTGAGACTTCACTATTTTTCTAAAAACACTGTAAATAAAAAGAATATAGTCTTTAAAATATTGAATTACATAATTTTTAGAACGTAGTAGAAATTGAAGGCTTTAGGCTTTAAAAAGTGAGATTTCACTATTTTTCTAAAATATCTATAAAAGTAAAGACTATATATAGTCTTTAAAACATTGAATTACCCAATTTTTAGAATTTAGTAGAAATTGAAGGTTATAGACTTTAAATATTGAGATTTCACTATTTTCTAGAAATACTATAAACGTAAAGACTATAGTGTTTTAAATATTGAAATGAACAATTTTTAGAATTTAGTAGAAATTGAAGACTATAGGCTTTAAAAAGTGAGATTTCACTATTTTTCTAGAAATACTATTAAAGTAAAGACTATAGTTTTTAAAATATTGAAATACACAATTTTTAGAATTTAGTACAAACTGAAGGGTATAAACTTTAAAAAGTGAGATTTCACTATTTTTATAAAAAGACTATAAAAGTAAAGACTATAGTTTTTAAAATATTGAATTACAAAATTTTTAGAACCTAGTAGAAATTGAAGGCTATAGGTTTTAAAAAGTGAGACTTCACTATTTTTCTAAAAACACTGTAAATAAAAAGAATATAGTCTTTAAAATATTGAATTACATAATTTTTAGAACGTAGTAGAAATTGAAGGCTATAGGCTTTAAAAAGTGAGATTTCACTATTTTTCTTAAAACACTATAAAAGTAAAGACTATAGTAATTAAAATATTGAATTACACAATTTTAGGAACTTAGTAGAAACTGAAGGGTATAAGCTTTAAAAAGTGAGATTTCACTATTTTTATAAAAAGACTATAAAACTAAAGAATATAGTCTTTAAAATATTGAATTACACAATTCGTAGAACCTAGTAGAAATTGAAGGCTATATGTTTTAAAAAGTGAGACTTCACTATTTTCCTAAAAACACTGTAAATAAAAAGAATATAGTCTTTAAAATATTTAATTAAATAATTTTTAGAATGTAGTAGAAATTGAAGACTATAGGCTTTAAAAAGTGAGATTTCACTATTTTTCTAAAATACCGATAAAAGTAAAGACTATAGTATTTAAAATATTGAATTGCCCAATTTTTAGAACTTAGTAGAAATTAAAGGCTATAGGCTTTAAATAGTGAGATTTCACTATATTTCTAAAACCACTATAAAAGTAAAGACTATACTCTTTAAAATATTGAATTACACGATTTTTAGAACTTAGAAGAAATTGAAGGCTATAGGCTTTAAAAAGTGAGATTTCACTATTTTTCTAGAAATACTATTACAGTGAAGACTATAGTCTTTAAAATATTGAAATAAATAATTTTTAGAATTTAGTAGAAATTGAAGGCTATAGGCTTTAAATAGTGAGATTTCAATATTTTTCTAAAAACACTATAAAAGTAAAGACACTAATCTTTAAAATATAGAATTACACAATTTTTAGAACTTAGAAGAAATTGAAGGCTATAGGCTTTAAAAAGTGAGATTTCACTATTTTTCTAAAAATACTATTAAAGTGAAGACTATAGTTTTTAAAATATTGAAATACACAATTTTTAGAATTTAGTACAAACTGAAGGGTATAAGCTTTAAAAATCGAGATTTCACTATTTTTATAAAAAGACTATAAAAGTAAAGACTATAGTCTTTAAAATATTGAATTACACAATTTGTGGAACCTAGTAGAAATTAAAGGCTATAGGTTTTAAAAAGTGAGACTTCACTATTTTCCTAAAAACACTACAAATAAAAAGAATATTGCCTTTAAAATATTGAATTATATAATTTTTAGAACGTAGTAGAAATTGAAGGCATTAGGCTTTAAAAAGTGAGATTTCACTATTTTTCTAAAATATCTATAAAAGTAAAGACTATAGTCTTTAAAATATTGAGTTGCCCAATTTTTAGAACTTAGTAGAAATTGAAGGTTATAGGCTTTAAATAGTGAGATTTCACTATTTTCTAGAAATACTATAAACGTAAAGACTATAGTGTTTAACATATTGAAATAAACAATTTTTAGAATTTAGTAGAAATTGAAGGCTATAGGCTTTAAAAAGTGAGATTTCACTATTTTTCTAAAAATATTATAAAAGTAAAGACTATAGTCTTTACAATATTGAATTACACAATTTTTAGAACTTAGAAGAAATTGAAGGCTATAGGCTTTAAAAAGTGAGATTTCACTATTTTTCTAGAAATACTATTAAAGTAAAGACTATAGTTTTTAAAATATTGAAATACAAAATTTTTAGATTTAGTACAAACTGAAGGGTATAAGCTTTAAAAAGTAAGATTTCACTATTTTTATAAAAAGACTATAAAGTAAAGACTATAGTCTTTAAATATTGAATTACAAATTTGTAGAACCTAGTAGAATTGAAGGCTATAGGTTTTAAAAAGTGAGACTTCACTATTTTTCTGAAACACTGTAAATAAAAAAGGAATATAGTCTTAAAATATTGAATTACATAATTTTTAGAACGTAGAAGAAATTGATGGCTATAGGCTTTAAAAATGAGATTTCACTATTTTTCTTAAAACACTATAAAAGTAAAGACTATAGTCATTAAATATTGATTACACAATTTTATGAACTTAGTAGAAACCGAAGGTATAAGCTTTAAAAAGTGAGATTTCACTATTTTTATAAAAAGACTATAAAACTAAATAATATAGTCTTTAAAATATTGAATTACACAATTTGTAGAACCTAGTAGAAATTGAAGTTATAGGTTATTAAAAGTGAGACTTCACTATTTTCCTAAAACACTGTAAATAAAAAGAATATAGTATTTAAATTATTGAATTAAATAATTTTTAGAACGTAGTAGAAATTGAAGACTATAGCTTTAAAAAGTGAGATTTCACTATTTTTCTAAATATCTATAAAAGTAAAGACTATAGTATTTAAAATATTGAATTACCCAATTTTTAGAACTTAGTAGAAATTAAAGGTATAGGCTTTAAATAGTGAGATTTCACTATATTTTAAAACCACTATAAAGTAAAGACTATAGTCTTTAAAATATTGAATTACACGATTTTTAGAACTTAGAAGAAATGAAGGCTATAGGCTTTAAAAGAGAGATTAACTATTTTCTCGAAATACTATTAAAGTAAAGACTATAGTCTTTAAATATTAAAATAAACAATTTTTAGAATTTAGTAGAATTGAAGGCTATAGACTTTAAAAAGTGAGATTTCACTATTTTTCTAAAAAGACTATAAAAGTAAAGACTATAGTCTTTACAATATTGAATTACACAATTTTTAGAACTTAGAAGAAATTGAAGGCTATAGGCTTTAAAAAGTGAGATTTCACTATTTTTCTAAAATATCTATAAAAGTGAAGACTATAGTCTTTAAAATATTGAATTACCCAATTTTTAGAACTTAGTAGAAATTAAAGATTATAGGCTTTAAATAGTGAGATTTCACTATATTTCTAAAACCACTATAAAAGTAAAGATTATAGTCTTTAAAATATTGAATTACACGATTTTTAGAACATAGAAGAAATTGAAGGCTATAGGCTTTAAAAAGAGGATTTAACTATTTTTCTAGAAATACTATAAATTAAAGACTATAGTCTTAAAATATTAAAATAAACAATTTTTAGAATTTAGTAGAAATTGAAGGCTTTAAATAGTGAGATTTAACTATTTTTCTAAAAACACTATAAAGTAAAGACTACAGTCTTTAAAATATAGAATTACACATTTTTTAGAACTTAGAAGAAATGAAGGCAATAGGTTTAAAAAGTGAGATTTCACTATTTTTCTAAAAATACTATTAAAGTAAAGACTATAGTTTTTAAAATATTGAAATACACAATTTTTAGAATTTAGTAAAACTGAAGGGTATAAGCTTTAAAATCGAGATTTCACTATTTTTATAAAAAAGACTATAAAAGTAAAGACTATAATCTTTAAAATATGAATTACACAATTTGTGGAACCTACTAGAATTGAAGGTTATAGGTTTTAAAAGTGAGACTTCGCTATTTTCTAAAACACTGTAAATAAAAGAATATAGTCTTTAAAATATTGAATTACATAATTTTTAGAACATAGTAGAAATTGAAGGCTTTAGGCTTTAAAAAGTGAGATTTCACTATTTTTCTAAAATATCTGCATACACTACTTATAACCTGTTTATTCACTGAGCATATGACTCACCCATTCATACAATATGTTTTAAGATCAAGGTGCAGATCAAGGGACGAGTTCATCCGTTCCTCCGAGTTCTTAGATTTGGTGAGCCTCGTGTGTAGAGGCCTAATGTATTTCCTTTCTAGGATATGATCCTAATGTTACAGACAGGATTTCCTTGGACTAGGATAGTGTTATGGATGTTGTATAAGTCTATGTAAGACTTACTATTGTTGTGTTGGGTTGTTAGACTTTATTATGGATTATTGTGTGAATTACATGTTAAGGCTGACATGAGACTCGGTGTTCCATGTGCCGGTCATGATCCGAATTGGGTCGTGACAATAGTCTTTAAAATATTGAATTACATGATTTTTAGAACTTAGAAGAAATTGAAGGCTATAGGCTACAAAAAGTGAGATTTCACTATTTTTCTAGAAATACTATTAAAGTAAAGACTAGTATTTAAAATATTGAAATAAACAATTTTTAGAATTTAGTAGAAATTAAAGGCTATAGGCTTTAAATAGTGAGATTTCACTATTTTTCTAAAAACACTATAAAAGTAAAGACTTTAGTCTTTAAAATATAGAATTACACAATTTTAAGAACTTAGAAGAAATTGAAGGCTATAGGCTTTAAAAAGTGAGATTTTACTATTTTTCTAAAAATACTATTAAAGTAAAGACTATAGTTTTTAAAATATTAAAATACACAATTTTTAGAATTTAGTACAAACTGAAGGGTATAAGCTTTAAAAAGTGAGATTTCACTATTTTTATAAAAAGACTATAAAAGTAAAGACTATAGTCTTTAAAATATTGAATTACACAATTTGTGGAACCTAGTAGAAATTGAAGGCTATAGGTTTTAAAAAGTGAGACTTCACTATTTTTCTAAAAACACTGTAAATAAAAAGAATATAGTCTTTAAAATATTGAATTACATAATTTTTAGAACGTAGTAGAAATTGAAGGCTTTAGGCTTTAAAAAGTGAGATTTCACTATTTTTCTAAAATATCTATAAAAGTAAAGACTATATATAGTCTTTAAAACATTGAATTACCCAATTTTTAGAATTTAGTAGAAATTGAAGGTTATAGACTTTAAATATTGAGATTTCACTATTTTCTAGAAATACTATAAACGTAAAGACTATAGTGTTTTAAATATTGAAATGAACAATTTTTAGAATTTAGTAGAAATTGAAGACTATAGGCTTTAAAAAGTGAGATTTCACTATTTTTCTAGAAATACTATTAAAGTAAAGACTATAGTTTTTAAAATATTGAAATACACAATTTTTAGAATTTAGTACAAACTGAAGGGTATAAACTTTAAAAAGTGAGATTTCACTATTTTTATAAAAAGACTATAAAAGTAAAGACTATAGTTTTTAAAATATTGAATTACAAAATTTTTAGAACCTAGTAGAAATTGAAGGCTATAGGTTTTAAAAAGTGAAACTTCACTATTTTTCTAAAAACACTGTAAATAAAAAGAATATAGTCTTTAAAATATTGAATTACATAATTTTTAGAACGTAGTAGAAATTGAAGGCTATAGGCTTTAAAAAGTGAGATTTCACTATTTTTCTTAAAACACTATAAAAGTAAAGACTATAGTCATTAAAATATTGAATTACACAATTTTAGGAACTTAGTAGAAACTGAAGGGTATAAGCTTTAAAAAGTGAGATTTCACTATTTTTATAAAAAGACTATAAAACTAAAGAATATAGTCTTTAAAATATTGAATTACACAATTCGTAGAACCTAGTAGAAATTGAAGGCTATATGTTTTAAAAAGTGAGACTTCACTATTTTCCTAAAAACACTGTAAATAAAAAGAATATAGTCTTTAAAATATTTAATTAAATAATTTTTAGAATGTAGTAGAAATTGAAGACTATAGGCTTTAAAAAGTGAGATTTCACTATTTTTCTAAAATACCGATAAAAGTAAAGACTATAGTATTTAAAATATTGAATTGCCCAATTTTTAGAACTTAGTAGAAATTAAAGGCTATAGGCTTTAAATAGTGAGATTTCACTATATTTCTAAAACCACTATAAAAGTAAAGACTATACTCTTTAAAATATTGAATTACACGATTTTCAGAACTTAGAAGAAATTGAAGGCTATAGGCTTTAAAAAGTGAGATTTCACTATTTTTCTAGAAATACTATTAAAGTGAAGACTATAGTCTTTAAAATATTGAAATAAATAATTTTTAGAATTTAGTAGAAATTGAAGGCTATAGGCTTTAAATAGTGAGATTTCAATATTTTTCTAAAAACACTATAAAAGTAAAGACACTAATCTTTAAAATATAGAATTACACAATTTTTAGAACTTAGAAGAAATTGAAGGCTATAGGCTTTAAAAAGTGAGATTTCACTATTTTTCTAAAAATACTATTAAAGTGAAGACTATAGTTTTTAAAATATTGAAATACACAATTTTTAGAATTTAGTACAAACTGAAGGGTATAAGCTTTAAAAATCGAGATTTCACTATTTTTATAAAAAGACTATAAAAGTAAAGACTATAGTCTTTAAAATATTGAATTACACAATTTGTGGAACCTAGTAGAAATTAAAGGCTATAGGTTTTAAAAAGTGAGACTTCACTATTTTCCTAAAAACACTACAAATAAAAAGAATATTGCCTTTAAAATATTGAATTATATAATTTTTAGAACGTAGTAGAAATTGAAGGCATTAGGCTTTAAAAAGTGAGATTTCACTATTTTTCTAAAATATCTATAAAAGTAAAGACTATAGTCTTTAAAATATTGAGTTGCCCAATTTTTAGAACTTAGTAGAAATTGAAGGTTATAGGCTTTAAATAGTGAGATTTCACTATTTTCTAGAAATACTATAAACGTAAAGACTATAGTGTTTAACATATTGAAATAAACAATTTTTAGAATTTAGTAGAAATTGAAGGCTATAGGCTTTAAAAAGTGAGATTTCACTATTTTTCTAAAAATATTATAAAAGTAAAGACTATAGTCTTTACAATATTGAATTACACAATTTTTAGAACTTAGAAGAAATTGAAGGCTATAGGCTTTAAAAAGTGAGATTTCACTATTTTTCTAGAAATACTATTAAAGTAAAGACTATAGTTATTAAAATATTGAAATACAAAATTTTTAAAATTTAGTACAAACTGAAGGGTATAAGCTTTAAAAAGTGAGATTTCACTATTTTTATTAAAAGACTATAAAAGTAAAGACTATAGTCTTTAAAATATTGAATTACAAAATTTGTAGAACCTAGAAGAAATTGAAGGCTATAGGTTCTAAAAAGTGAGACTTCACTATTTTTCTAAAAACACTGTAAATAAAAAAGGAATATAGTCTTTAAAATATTGAATTACATAATTTTTAGAACGTAGAAGAAATTGAAGGCTATAGGCTTTAAAAAATGAGATTTAACTATTTTTCTTAAAACACTATAAAAGTAAAGACTATAGTCATTAAAATATTGAATTACACAATTTTATGAACTTAGTAGAAACTGAAGGGTATAAGCTTTAAAAAGTGAGATTTCACTATTTTTATAGAAAGACTATAAAACTAAAGAATATAGTCTTTAAAATATTGAATTACACAATTTGTAGAACCTAGTAGAAATTGAAAGCTATAGGTTTTAAAAAGTGAGACTTCACTATTTTCCTAAAAACACTGTAAATAAAAAGAATATAGTCTTTAAATTATTGAATTAAATAATTTTTAGAACGTAGTAGAAATTGAAGACTATAGTCTTTAAAAAGTGAGATTTCACTATTTTTCTAAAATATCTATAAAAGTAAAGACTATAGAATTTAAAATATTGAATTACCCAATTTTTAGAACTTAGTAGAAATTAAAGGTTATAGGCTTTAAATAGTGAGATTTCACTATTTTTCTAAAAACACTATAAAAGTAAAGACTACGGTCTTTAAAATATAGAATTACACAATTTTTAGAACTTAGAAGAAATTGAAGGCAGTAGGCTTTAAAAAATGAGATTTCACTATTTTTCGAAAAATACTATTAAAGTGAAGACTATAGTTTTTAAAATATTGAAATACACAATTTTTAGAATTTAGTACAAACTGAAGGGTATAAGCTTTAAAAATCGAGATTTCACTATTTTTATAAAAAGACTATAAAAGTAAAGACTATAATCTTTAAAATATTGAATTACACAATTTGTGGAACCTAGTAGAAATTGAAGGCTATAGGTTTTAAAAAGTGAGACTTCACTATTTTTCTAAAAATACTGTAAATAAAAAGAATATAGTCTTTAAAATATTGAGTTACATAATTTTTAGAACATAGTAGAAATTGAAGGCTTTAGACTTTAAAAAGTGAGATTTCACTATTTTTCTAAAATATCTATAAAAGTGAAGACTATCGTCTTTAAAATATTGAATTACCCAATTTTTAGAACTTAGTAGAAATTGAAGGTTATAGGCTTTAAATAGTGAGATTTCACTATTTTAATAAAAAGACTATAAAAGTAAAGAATATATTCTTTACAATATTAAATTACACAATTTTTAAAACATAGAAGAAATTGAAGGCTATAGGCTTTAAAAAGTGAGATTTCACTATTTTTCTAGAAATACTATTAAAGTAAAGACTATAGTTTTTTAAAATATTGAAAATACAAATTTTTAGAATTTAGTACAAACTGAAGGGTATAAGCTTTAAAAAGTGAGATTTCACTATTTTTATAAAAAGACTATAAAAGTAAAGACTATAGTCTTTAAATATTGAATTACAAAATTTGTAGAACCTAGTAGAAATTGAAGGCTATAGGTTTAAAAAGTGAGACTTCACTATTTTTCTAAAAACACTGTAAATAAAAAAGGAATATAGTCTTTAAATATTGAATTACATAATTTTTAGAACGTAGAAGAAATTGATGGCTATAGGCTTTAAAAAATGAGATTTCACTATTTTTCTTAAAACACTATAAAAGTAAAGACTATAGTCATTAAAATATTGAATTACACAATTTTATGAACTTAGTAGAAACCGAAGGGTATAAGCTTTAAAAAGTGAGATTTCACTATTTTTATAAAAAGACTATAAAACTAATAATATAGTCTTTAAAATATTGAATTACACAATTTGTAGAACCTAGTAGAAATTGAAAGTTATACGTTATTAAAAGTGAGACTTCACTATTTTCCTAAAAACACTGTAAATAAAAAGAATATAGTATTTTAAATTATTGAATTAAATAATTTTTAGAACGTAGTAGAAATTGAAGACTATAGGCTTTAAAAAGTTGAGATTTCACTATTTTTCTTAAAATATCTATAAAAGTAAAGACTATAGTATTTAAAATATTGAATTACCCCAATTTTAGAATTTAGTAGAAATTAAAGTTATAGGCTTTAAATAGTGAGATTTCACTATATTTTAAAACCACTATAAAAAGTAAAGACTATAGTCTTTAAAATATTGAATTACACGATTTTTAGAACTTAGAAGAAATTGAAGGCTATAGGCTTTAAAAAGAGAGATTTAACTATTTTTCTCGAAATACTATTAAAGTAAAGACTATAGTCTTTAAAATATTAAAATAAACAATTTTTAGAATTTAGTAGAAATTGAAGGCTATAGACTTTAAAAAGTGAGATTTCACTATTTTTCTAAAAAGACTATAAAAGTAAAGACTATAGTCTTTACAATATTGAATTACACAATTTTTAGAACTTAGAAGAAATTGAATGCTATAGGCTTTAAAAAGTGAGATTTCACTATTTTTCTAAAATATCTATAAAAGTGAAGACTATAGTCTTTAAAAATATGAATTACCCAATTTTAGAACTTAGTTAGAAATTAAAGATTATAGGCTTAAATATGAATTTCACTATATTTCTAAAACCACTATAAAAGTAAAGATTATAGTCTTTAAAATATTGAATTACACGATTTTTAGAACATAGAAGAAATTGAAGGCTATAGGCTTTAAAAAGAGAGATTTAACTATTTTTCTAGAAATACTATTAAATTAAAGACTATAGTCTTTAAAATATAAAATAAACAATTTTTAGATTTAGTAGAAATTGAAGGCTTTAAATAGTGAGATTTAAACTATTTTTCTAAAAACACTATAAAAGTAAAGACTACAGTCTTTAAAATATAGAATTACACATTTTTAGAACTTAGAAGAAATTGAAGGCAATAGGTTTTAAAAAGTGAGATTTCACTATTTTTCTAAAAATACTATTAAAGTAAAGACTATAGTTTTAAAATATTGAAATACACAATTTTTTTAGAATTTAGTACAAACTGAAGGGTATAAGCTTTAAAAATCGAGATTTCACTATTTTTATAAAAAGACTATAAAAGTAAAACTATAATCTTTAAATATTGAATTACACCAATTTGTGGAACCTACTAGAAATGAAGGTTATAGGTTTTAAAAGTGAGACTTCGCTATTTTTCTAAAAACACTGTAAATAAAAAGAATATAGTCTTTAAAATATTGAATTACATAATTTTTAGAACATAGTAGAAATTGAAGGCTTTAGGCTTGAAAAGTGAGATTTCACTATTTTCTAAAATATCTGCATACACTACTTATAACCTGTTTATTCACTGAGCGTATGACTCACCCATCATACAATATGTTTCAGATCAAGGTGCAGATCAAGGGACGAGTTCATCCGTTCCTCCGAGTTCTTAGATTTGGTGAGCCTCGTGTGTAGAGGCCTAATGTATATTCCTTTCTAGGATATGATCCTAATGTTACAGACAGGATTTCCTTGGACTAGGATAGTGTTATGGATGTTGTATAAGTCTATGTAAGACTACTATTGTTGTGTTGGTTGTTAGACTTTATTATGGATTATTGTGTGAATTACATGTTAAGGCTGACATGAGACTCGGTGTTCCATTGCCGGTCATGATCCGAATTGGGTCGTGACAATAGTCTTTAAAATATTGAATTACATGATTTTTAGAACTTAGAAGAAATTGAAGGCTATAGGCTACAAAAAGTGAGATTTCACTATTTTTCTAGAAATACTATTAAAGTAAAGACTAGTATTTAAAATATTGAAATAAACAATTTTTAGAATTTAGTAGAAATTGAAGGCTATAGGCTTTAAATAGTGAGATTTCACTATTTTTCTAAAACCACTATAAAAGTAAAGACTATAGTCTTTAAAATATTGAATTACACGATTTTTAGAACTTAGAAGAAATTGAAGGCTATAGGCTTTAAAAAGAGAGATTTAACTATTGTTCTAGAAATACTATTAAAGTAAAGACTATAGTCTTTAAAATATTAAGATAAACAATTTTTAGAATTTAGTAGAAATTGAAGGCTATAGGCTTTAAATAGTGAGATTTCACTATTTTTCTAAAAACACTATAAAAGTAAAGACTACAGTCTTTAAAATATAGAATTACACAATTTTTAGAACTTAGAAGAAATTGAAGGCAGTAGGCTTTAAAAAATGAGATTTCACTATTTTTCGAAAAATACTATTAAAGTGAAGACTATAGTTTTTAAAATATTGAAATACACAATTTTTAGAATTTAGTACAAACTGAAGGGTATAAGCTTTAAAAATCGAGATTTCACTATTTTTATAAAAAGACTATAAAAGTAAAGACTATAATCTTTAAAATATTGAATTACACAATTTGTGAACCTAGTAGAAATTGAAGGCTATAGGTTTAAAAAGTGAGACTTCACTATTTTTCTAAAAATACTGTAAATAAAAAGAATATAGTCTTTAAAATATTGATTACATAATTTTTAGAACATAGTAGAAATTGAAGGCTTTAAGACTTTAAAAAGTGAGATTTCACTATTTTTTCTAAAATATCTATAAAAGTGAAGACTATCGTCTTTAAAATATTGAATTACCCCAATTTTTTAGAACTTAGTAGAAATTGAAGGTTGTAGGCTTTAAATAGTGAGATTTCACTATTTTCTAGAAATACTATAAACGTAAAGACTATAGTGTTTAAAATATTGAAATAAACAATTTTTAGAATTTAGTAGAAATTGAAGGCTATAGGTTTTAAAAAGTGAGATTTCACTATTTAATAAAAAGACTATAAAAGTAAAGAAATATATCTTTACAATATTAAATTACACAATTTTAAAACATAGAAGAAATTGAAGGCTATAGGCTTAAAAAGTGAGATTTCACTATTTTTCTAGAAATACTATTAAAGTAAAGACTATAGTTTTTAAAATATTGAAATACAAAATTTTAGAATTTAGTACAAACTGAAGGGTATAAGCTTTAAAAAGTGAGATTTCACTATTTTTATAAAAAGACTATAAAAGTAAAGACTATAGTCTTTAAAATATTGAATTACAAAATTTGTAGAACCTAGTAGAAATTGAAGGCTATAGGTTTTAAAAAGTGAGACTTCACTATTTTCTAAAAACACTGTAAATAAAAAAGGAATATAGTCTTTAAAATATTGAATTACATAATTTTTAGAACGTAAAGAAATTGATGGCTATAGGCTTTAAAAAATGAAGATTTCACTATTTTTCTTAAAACACTATAAAAGTAAAGACTATAGTCATTAAAATATTGAATTACACAATTTTATGAACTTAGTAGAAACCGAAGGGTATAAGCTTTAAAAAGTGAGATTTCACTATTTTTATAAAAAGACTATAAAACTAAATAATATAGTCTTTAAAATATTGAATTACACAATTTGTAGAACCTAGTAGAAATTGAAAGTTATACGTTATTAAAAGTGAGACTTCACTATTTTCCTAAAAACACTGTAAATAAAAAGAATATAGTATTTAAATTATTGAATTAAATAATTTTTAGAACGTAGTAGAAATTGAAGACTATAGGCTTTAAAAAGTGAGATTTCACTATTTTTCTAAAATATCTATAAAAGTAAAGACTATAGTATTTAAAATATTGAATTACCCAATTTTTAGAATTTAGTAGAAATTAAAGGTTATAGGCTTTAAATAGTGAGATTTCACTATATTTTAAAACCACTATAAAAGTAAAGACTATAGTCTTTAAAATATTGAATTACACGATTTTTAGAACTTAGAAGAAATTGAAGGCTATAGGCTTTAAAAAGAGAGATTTAACTATTTTTCTCGAAATACTATTAAAGTAAAGACTATAGTCTTTAAAATATTAAAATAAACAATTTTTAGAATTTAGTAGAAATTGAAGGCTATAGACTTTAAAAAGTGAGATTTCACTATTTTTCTAAAAAGACTATAAAAGTAAAGACTATAGTCTTTACAATATTGAATTACACAATTTTTAGAACTTAGAAGAAATTGAAGGCTATAGGCTTTAAAAAGTGAGATTTCACTATTTTTCTAAAATATCTATAAAAGTGAAGACTATAGTCTTTAAAATATTGAATTACCCAATTTTTAGAACTTAGTAGAAATTAAAGATTATAGGCTTTAAATAGTGAGATTTCACTATATTTCTAAAACCACTATAAAAGTAAAGATTATAGTCTTTAAAATATTGAATTACACGATTTTTAGAACATAGAAGAAATTGAAGGCTATAGGCTTTAAAAAGAGAGATTTAACTATTTTTCTAGAAATACTATTAAATTAAAGACTATAGTCTTTAAAATATTAAAATAAACAATTTTTAGAATTTAGTAGAAATTGAAGGCTTTAAATAGTGAGATTTAACTATTTTTCTAAAAACACTATAAAAGTAAAGACTACAGTCTTTAAAATATAGAATTACACATTTTTTAGAACTTAGAAGAAATTGAAGGCAATAGGTTTTAAAAAGTGAGATTTCACTATTTTTCTAAAAATACTATTAAAGTAAAGACTATAGTTTTTAAAATATTGAAATACACAATTTTTAGAATTTAGTACAAACTGAAGGGTATAAGCTTTAAAAATCGAGATTTCACTATTTTTATAAAAAAGACTATAAAAGTAAAGACTATAATCTTTAAAATATTGAATTACACAATTTGTGGAACCTACTAGAAATTGAAGGTTATAGGTTTTAAAAAGTGAGACTTCGCTATTTTTCTAAAAACACTGTAAATAAAAAGAATATAGTCTTTAAAATATTGAATTACATAATTTTTAGAACATAGTAGAAATTGAAGGCTTTAGGCTTTAAAAAGTGAGATTTCACTATTTTTCTAAAATATCTGCATACACTACTTATAACCTGTTTATTCACTGAGCGTATGACTCACCCATTCATACAATATGTTTTAAGATCAAGGTGCAGATCAAGGGACGAGTTCATCCGTTCCTCCGAGTTCTTAGATTTGGTGAGCCTCGTGTGTAGAGGCCTAATGTATTTCCTTTCTAGGATATGATCCTAATGTTACAGACAGGATTTCCTTGGACTAGGATAGTGTTATGGATGTTGTATAAGTCTATGTAAGACTTACTATTGTTGTGTTGGGTTGTTAGACTTTATTATGGATTATTGTGTGAATTACATGTTAAGGCTGACATGAGACTCGGTGTTCCATGTGCCGGTCACGATCCGAATTGGGTCGTGACAATAGTCTTTAAAATATTGAATTACATGATTTTTAGAACTTAGAAGAAATTGAAGGCTATAGGCTACAAAAAGTGAGATTTCACTATTTTTCTAGAAATACTATTAAAGTAAAGACTAGTATTTAAAATATTGAAATAAACAATTTTTAGAATTTAGTAGAAATTGAAGGCTATAGGCTTCAAATAGTGAGATTTCACTATTTTTCTAAAACCACTATAAAAGTAAAGACTATAGTCTTTAAAATATTGAATTACACGATTTTTAGAACTTAGTAGAAATTAAAGGTTATAGGCTTTAAATAGTGAGATTTCACTATATTTCTAAAACCACTATAAAAGTAAAGATTATAGTCTTTAAAATATTGAATTACACGATTTTTAGAACATAGAAGAAATTGAAGGCTATAGGCTTTAAAAAGAGAGATTTAACTATTTTTCTAGAAATACTATTAAATTAAAGACTATAGTCTTTAAAATATTAAAATAAACAATTTTTAGAATTTAGTAGAAATTGAAGGCTTTAAATAGTGAGATTTAACTATTTTTCTAAAAACACTATAAAAGTAAAGACTACAGTCTTTAAAATATAGAATTACACATTTTTTAGAACTTAGAAGAAATTGAAGGCAATAGGTTTTAAAAAGTGAGATTTCACTATTTTTCTAAAAATACTATTAAAGTAAAGACTATAGTTTTTAAAATATTGAAATACACAATTTTTAGAATTTAGTACAAACTGAAGGGTATAAGCTTTAAAAATCGAGATTTCACTATTTTTATAAAAAAGACTATAAAAGTAAAGACTATAATCTTTAAAATATTGAATTACACAATTTGTGGAACCTACTAGAAATTGAAGGTTATAGGTTTTAAAAAGTGAGACTTCGCTATTTTTCTAAAAACACTGTAAATAAAAAGAATATAGTCTTTAAAATATTGAATTACATAATTTTTAGAACATAGTAGAAATTGAAGGCTTTAGGCTTGAAAAAGTGAGATTTCACTATTTTTCTAAAATATCTGCATACACTACTTATAACCTGTTTATTCACTGAGCATATGACTCACCCATTCATACAATATGTTTTAAGATCAAGGTGCAGATCAAGGGACGAGTTCATCCGTTCCTCCGAGTTCTTAGATTTGGTGAGCCTCGTGTGTAGAGGCCTAATGTATTTCCTTTCTAGGATATGATCCTAATGTTACAGACAGGATTTCCTTGGACTAGGATAGTGTTATGGATGTTGTATAAGTCTATGTAAGACTTACTATTGTTGTATGGGTTGTTAGACTTTATTATGGATTATTGTGTGAATTACATGTTAAGGCTGACATGAGACTCGGTGTTCCATGTGCCGGTCACGATCCGAATTGGGTCGTGACAATAGTCTTTAAAATATTGAATTACATGATTTTTAGAACTTAGAATTTTAGAACTTAGAAGAAATTGAAGGCTATAGGCTACAAAAAGTGAGATTTCACTATTTTTCTAGAAATACTATTAAAGTAAAGACTAGTATTTAAAATATTGAAATAAATAATTTTTAGAATTTAGTAGAAATTGAAGGCTATAGGCTTTAAATAGTGAGATTTCACTATTTTTCTAAAAACACTATAAAAGTAAAGACTATAGTCTTTAAAATATAGAATTACACAATTTTTAGAACTTAGAAGAAATTGAAGGCTATAGGCTTTAAAAAGTGAGATTTTACTATTTTTCTAGAAATACTATCAAAGTAAAGACTATAGTTTTTAAAATATTAAAATACACAATTTTTAGAATTTAGTACAAACTGAAGGGTATAAGCTTTAAAAAGTGAGATTTCACTATTTTTATAAAAAGACTATAAAAGTAAAGACTATAGTCTTTAAAATATTGAATTACACAATTTGTGGAACCATGTAGAAATTGAAGACTATAGGTTTTAAAAAGTGAGACTTCACTATTTTTCTAAAAACACTGTAAATAAAAAGAATATAGTCTTTAAAATATTGAATTACATAATTTTTAGAACGTAGTAGAAATTGAAGGCTTTAGGCTTTAAAAAGTGAGATTTCACTATTTTTCTAAAATATCTATAAAAGTAAAGACTATATATAGTCTTTAAAACATTGAATTACCCAATTTTTAGAATTTAGTAGAAATTGAAGGTTATAGACTTTAAATATTGAGATTTCACTATTTTCTAGAAATACTATAAACGTAAAGACTATAGTGTTTTAAATATTGAAATGAACAATTTTTAGAATTTAGTAGAAATTGAAGACTATAGGCTTTAAAAAGTGAGATTTCACTATTTTTCTAGAAATACTATTAAAGTAAAGACTATAGTTTTTAAAATATTGAAATACACAATTTTTAGAATTTAGTACAAACTGAAGGGTATAAACTTTAAAAAGTGAGATTTCACTATTTTTATAAAAAGACTATAAAAGTAAAGACTATAGTTTTTAAAATATTGAATTACAAAATTTGTAGAACCTAGTAGAAATTGAAGGCTATAGGTTTTAAAAAGTGAAACTTCACTATTTTTCTAAAAACACTGTAAATAAAAAGAATATAGTCTTTAAAATATTGAATTACATAATTTTTAGAACGTAGTAGAAATTGAAGGCTATAGGCTTTAAAAAGTGAGATTTCACTATTTTTCTTAAAACACTATAAAAGTAAAGACTATAGTCATTAAAATATTGAATTACACAATTTTAGGAACTTAGTAGAAACTGAAGGGTATAAGCTTTAAAAAGTGAGATTTCACTATTTTTATAAAAAGACTATAAAACTAAAGAATATAGTCTTTAAAATATTGAATTACACAATTCGTAGAACCTAGTAGAAATTGAAGGCTATATGTTTTAAAAAGTGAGACTTCACTATTTTCCTAAAAACACTGTAAATAAAAAGAATATAGTCTTTAAAATATTTAATTAAATAATTTTTAGAATGTAGTAGAAATTGAAGACTATAGGCTTTAAAAAGTGAGATTTCACTATTTTTCTAAAATACCGATAAAAGTAAAGACTATAGTACTTAAAATATTGAATTGCCCAATTTTTAGAACATAGTAGAAATTAAAGGCTATAGGCTTTAAATAGTGAGATTTCACTATATTTCTAAAACCACTATAAAAGTAAAGATTATAGTCTTTAAAATATTGAATTACACGATATTTAGAACTTAGAAGAAATTGAAGGCTATAGGCTTTAAAAAGAGAGATTTAACTATTGTTCTAGAAATACTATTAAAGTAAAGACTATAGTCTTTAAAATATTAAGATAAACAATTTTTAGAATTTAGTAGAAATTGAAGGCTATAGGCTTTAAATAGTGAGATTTCACTATTTTTCTAAAAACACTATAAAAGTAAAGACTACAGTCTTTAAAATATAGAATTACACAATTTTTAGAACTTAGAAGAAATTGAAGGCAGTAGGCTTTAAAAAATGAGATTTCACTATTTTTCGAAAAATACTATTAAAGTGAAGACTATAGTTTTTAAAATATTGAAATACACAATTTTTAGAATTTAGTACAAACTGAAGGGTATAAGCTTTAAAAATCGAGATTTCACTATTTTTATAAAAAGACTATAAAAGTAAAGACTATAATCTTTAAAATATTGAATTACACAATTTGTGGAACCTAGTAGAAATTGAAGGCTATAGGTTTTAAAAAGTGAGACTTCACTATTTTTCTAAAAATACTGTAAATAAAAAGAATATAGTCTTTAAAATATTGAGTTACATAATTTTTAGAACATAGTAGAAATTGAAGGCTTTAGACTTTAAAAAGTGAGATTTCACTATTTTTCTAAAATATCTATAAAAGTGAAGACTATCGTCTTTAAAATATTGAATTACCCAATTTTTAGAACTTAGTAGAAATTGAAGGTTGTAGGCTTTAAATAGTGAGATTTCACTATTTTCTAGAAATACTATAAACGTAAAGACTATAGTGTTTAAAATATTGAAATAAACAATTTTTAGAATTTAGTAGAAATTGAAGGCTATAGGTTTTAAAAAGTGAGATTTCACTATTTTAATAAAAAGACTATAAAAGTAAAGAATATATTCTTTACAATATTAAATTACACAATTTTTAAAACATAGAAGAAATTGAAGGCTATAGGCTTTAAAAAGTGAGATTTCACTATTTTTCTAGAAATACTATTAAAGTAAAGACTATAGTTTTTAAAATATTGAAATACAAAATTTTTAGAATTTAGTACAAACTGAAGGGTATAAGCTTTAAAAAGTAAGATTTCACTATTTTTATAAAAAGACTATAAAAGTAAAGACTATAGTCTTTAAAATATTGAATTACAAAATTTGTAGAACCTAGTAGAAATTGAAGGCTATAGGTTTTAAAAAGTGAGACTTCACTATTTTTCTGAAAACACTGTAAATAAAAAAGGAATATAGTCTTTAAAATATTGAATTACATAATTTTTAGAACGTAGAAGAAATTGATGGCTATAGGCTTTAAAAAATGAGATTTCACTATTTTTCTTAAAACACTATAAAAGTAAAGACTATAGTCATTAAAATATTGAATTACACAATTTTATGAACTTAGTAGAAACCGAAGGGTATAAGCTTTAAAAAGTGAGATTTCACTATTTTTATAAAAAGACTATAAAACTAAATAATATAGTCTTTAAAATATTGAATTACACAATTTGTAGAACCTAGTAGAAATTGAAAGCTATAGGTTTTAAAAAGTGAGACTTCACTATTTTCCTAAAAACACTGTAAATAAAAAGAATATAGTATTTAAATTATTGAATTAAATAATTTTTAGAACGTAGTAGAAATTGAAGACTATAGGCTTTAAAAAGTGAGATTTCACTATTTTTCTAAAATATCTATAAAAGTAAAGACTATAGTATTTAAAATATTGAATTACCCAATTTTTAGAACTTAGTAGAAATTAAAGGCTATAGGCTTTAAATAGTGAGATTTCACTATATTTCTAAAACCACTATAAAAGTAAAGACTATACTCTTTAAAATATTGATTACACGATTTTTAGAACTTAGAAGAAATTAAAGGCTATAGGCTTTAAAAAGTGAGATTTCACTATTTTTCTAGAAATACTATTAAAGTGAAGACTATAGTCTTTAAAATATTGAAATAAATAATTTTTAGAATTTAGTAGAAATTGAAGGCTATAGGCTTTAAATAGTGAGATTTCACTATTTTTCTAAAAACACTATAAAAGAAAAGACTATATTCTTTAAAATATAGAATTACACAATTTTTAGAACTTAGAAGAAATTGAAGGCTATAGGCTTTAAAAAGTGAGATTTCACTATTTTTCTAAAAATACTATTAAAGTGAAGACTATAGTTTTTAAAATATTGAAATACACAATTTTTAGAATTTAGTACAAACTGAAGGGTATAAGCTTTAAAAATCGAGATTTCACTATTTTTATAAAAAGACTATAAAAGTAAAGACTATAGTCTTTAAAATATTGAATTACACAATTTGTGGAACCTAGTAGAAATTAAAGGCTATAGGTTTTAAAAAGAGAGACTTCCCTATTTTCCTAAAAACACTGCAAATAAAAAGAATATTGCCTTTAAAATATTGAATTACATAATTTTTAGAACGTAGTAGAAATTGAAGGCATTAGGCTTTAAAAAGTGAGATTTCACTATTTTTCTAAAATATCTATAAAAGTAAAGACTATAGTCTTTAAAATATTGAGTTGCCCAATTTTTAGAACTTAGTAGAAATTGAAGGTTATAGGCTTTAAATAGTGAGATTTCACTATTTTCTAGAAATACTATAAACGTAAAGACTATAGTGTTTAAAATATTAAAATAAACAATTTTTAGAATTTAGTAGAAATTGAAGGCTATAGGCTTTAAAAAGTGAGATTTCACTATTTTTCTGAAAATACTATAAAAGTAAAGACTATAGTCTTTACAATATTGAATTACACAATTTTTAGAACTTAGAAGAAATTGAAGGCTATAGGCTTTAAAAAGTGAGATTTCACTATTTTTCTAGAAATACTATTAAAGTAAAGACTATAGTTTTTAAAATATTGAAATACACAATTTTTAGAATTTAGTACAAACTGAAGGGTATAAGCTTTAAAAAGTGAGATTTCACTATTTTTATAAAAAAACTATAAAAGTAAAGACTATAGTCTTTTAAATATTGAATTACAAAATTTGTAGAACCTAGTAGAAATTGAATGCTATAGGTTTTAAAAAGTGAGACTTCACTATTTTTCTAAAAACACTGTAAATAGAAAGAATATAGTCTTTAAAATATTGAATTACATAATTTTTAGAACGTAGTAGAAATGGAAGGCTGTGGGCTTTATAAAGTGATATTTCACTATTTTTCTTAAAACACTATAAAAGTAAAGACTATAGTCTTTAAAATATTGAATTACACAATTTTATGAACTTAGTAGAAATTGAAGGGTATAAGCTTTAAAAAGTGAGATTTTACTATTTTTTATAAAAAGACTATAAAACTAAAGACTATAGTCTTTAAAATATTGAATTACACAATTTGTAGAACCTAGTAGAAATTGAAGGCTATATGCTTTAAAAAGTGGGATTTCACTATTTTTCTAGAAATACTCTAAAAGTAAAGACTAGTATTTAAAATATTGAAATACACAATTTTTAGAATTTAGTAGAAATTGAAAGCTATAGGCTTTAAAAAGTGAGATTTCACTATTTTTCTAAAATATGTTTAAAAATAAAGACTTTAATCTTTAAAATATTGAATTACGCAATTTTTAGAACTTGGTAGAAATTGAAGGCTATAGGCTTTAAAAAGTGAGATTTTCACTATTTTTCTAGAAATACTCTAAAAGTAAAGACTATAGTCTTTAAAATATTGAAATAAACAAGTTTTAGAATTTAGTAGAAATTGAAGGGTATAGGCTTTAAAAAGTGAGATTTCACTATTTTTCTAGAAATACTCTAAAAGTAAAGACTATAGTCTTTAAAATATTGAAATACACAATTTTTAGAATTTCGTAGAAATTGAAGGCTATAGACTTTAAAAAGTGAGATTTCACTATTTTTCTAGAAATTTTATAAACGTAAAGACTATAGTATTTAAAATATTGAATTACACAATTTTTAGAACTTACAAGAAATTGAAGGCTATAGGCTATAAAAAGTGAGATTTCACTATTTTTCTAGAAATACTCTAAAAGTAAATACATTAGTCTTTAAAATATTGATTTACTTAATTTTTAGAATTTAGTAGAAATTGAAGGCTATAGGCTTTAAAAAGTGAGATTTCACTATTTTTCTAAAATATGTATAAAATAAAGACTATAATCTTTAAAATATTGAATTACCCAATTTTTAGAACTTAGTAGAAATTGAAGGCTATAGACTTTAAAAAGTGAGATTTCACTATTTTTCTAGAAATACTATAAAAGTAAAGACTATAGTCTTTAAAATATTGAAATACACAATTTTTAGAAATTAGTAGAAATTGAAGGCTATAGACTTTAAAAAGAGAGATTTCACTATTTTTCTGGAAATACTCTAATAGTAAAGACTATAGTCTTTAAAATATTGAAATACACAATTTTTAGAATTTAGTAGAAATTGAAGGGTATATAGGCTTTAAAAAGTGAGATTTCACTATTTTTCTACAAACACTATAAAAGTAAAGATTAAAGACTATAGTCTTTAAAATATTAAATTACACAATTTTTAGAGCTTAAAAGAAATTGAAGGCTTTAGTATTAAAAAAGTGAGATTTCACAATTTTTCTAAAATATCTATAAAAGTAAAGACTATATTATTTAAAATATTGAAATATACAATTTTTAGAATTTAGTAGAAATTGAAGGCTATAGGCTTTAAAAAGTGATATTTCACTATTTTTCTAGAAATACTATAAAGTAAATACTATAGTCTTTAAAATATTGAAATAAACAAATTTTAGAATTTAGTAGAAATTGAAGGGTATATAGGTTTTAAAAAGTGAGATTTCACTATTTTTCTAGAAATACTCTAAAAGTAAAGACTATAGTCTTTAAATATTGAAATACACAATTTTTAGAATTTAGTAGAAATTGAAGGCTATAGTGTCACGACCCAATCCGAATACGTGACCGGCACATGGGACGCCGAGCCCCATGTCAGCCTTAACCTGCTCTTATATAGACATGATCAGAATACTCAACGTCAACAACACACATCTGATACATAAGTATATATGCCAATGGTGTTTATCATACTATAATTGTACTCATAATACAATTAGTACATATCGTAAAGGTCTATATGATTAAAACTCGCAACAATAAACCAAAGATTCTCAGTGGGTCTTACATCGACCCTAATATATACAATCTCAAGAATCCTATTTGTAACCTTATGGAGCACAAACCTAAACTGTAAACTATTACAACATGCCTCTAGATCGAGAGGCTCACCATGCTAAGACTTCGGCGGTATGAACAAATCTGATCCGTGATCTGTAACTGAGACTGAAATGTTTTGTATGAATGGGTGAGTCATACGTGTAACACCCTACTAGATAGCCCTTAATGCTTAAGACATTTTAGGCCATTTCATAAGGGTTACCTCCTGTTATCATGTTTTATCTTTATATTTAAAATATATATACACGGATTACGTGGGAGAAATTTTCGTAAACATTCGCGGAATAGAAAATAAGGGCCTTGCGCGTAGATACAACGATAATATAAGCGATACAAACATCTACTAGAAATACCTCGTCATATAAATAACTCCCATCAAGTAACAAACATGAAATAAATACTAGGTCTCACCCCATAAGCCAAAAACGGTGACCTATGAGACTCCACCATAAATACGAGTAAATAAATAGCTGCCGGCTAACAAAGGTCCGGACTCAGAAAACATAATAAATGAATAAACGTAACGGAAGCATAAAAATCATAACATCTGATAAGTAAATAAAACATGTCTCTGTTATCTAAGGAACTATATCATAAACTATGTTTGCACGGGCTCCTCGTGTGCTCCGACATCCTGCTCTGTCTGCTCCTCTAAAAGGTGGGAAAAACATGGGGTGAGTACTGGGAAATAACTCAGTAGGGGAGTCGCTCCGGGTTTATTAATAAAATCGGTGTAGCATGAATGAATTCAATTTCAGTTATAAGTTCTAAAATCATCTTTCCCGGAACGACTTACCTAAGTGCCTCTGGTTCATTTTACATCATATATACGTCATACATAATTATATCATTCGTGTGTATGCTCTACGTGTCAACTAGTCATATAGGGAAACTTAATCATACATCATACTACGTTTACTTAAACTTTACTGTAATACACTTTCGTAACTTTTTATCTCTTTATTATATCTTATGGCCTATCCAACCTCCTGTAAACCTCCGCTGCACCGACCCCTAGGCATGAGCTCATCCTAACGAAATGGGGAAAATGGGGATATTCACCAACTGCAAGTGAAGGACCTGTAGCGCCGAGGATGCCAACCCCCTCCTACAGCCTCTCAATCACAAGACGAAGGCTACCATGTATCTTTGCGCCACCCAGTGACGTCTTTATTAACCACGCGCCACCCAATGACGTCTCAGTTCACAACACATAACATATACATTCATTACATAATTCACATAAACATATATTATCATCATTTATCTCATATAAACATAACATATCAACACATCATCATCCAAACAGCATTTAAACTTGCATACAATTCATAATTAACTCATATATATCATCCATACTAGTTGTAGAACGCATTAGGGAGCATAAAGGGTCAAAACAGTTAATTTTCGTAAAATCTGCAGTGCTGTAATCGATTACAACGGGGCTGTAATCGATTACAGTAATCGATTACACAGACCTGGTAATCGATTACTAGAGAGCCATGTTTTCTCGCGATTGGAAATTCTCAGCTCGTAATCGATTACGAACGCGAAAACTCAAATTCTAGAGTTTCTAAAACACATTTTTCACAAGCCAATGGCTAAAACTTTAATCTAGAATCATCCCAATCAATAGAAAACATAGCCATACCATTAACAAACATAAAAATACTTTTAAAACGCTTCTCAATTCATAAAACCCCTTTCTTTTTCAAAACCAATTTCATAAATCAACCCTTTCATGAACCCTAATGGGAAAAATAACGTACAACATTCAAACTCCATTAATTTATCAACAATCATGCAATTACATAATGTTTAGAATGCCTAACCCCTACCTCTTGAAGAAACTCAAAGAAAAACGTAGAGAAGATCCTTCCCCGGTGAAACCCTCGTTCTAGCTTTCTCTCTCTAGACCCACGAACGGTGCGGTGAAGAATATGAATCCTATTGATGAATTGCAATCGGTAGAAGGGTGTATCTTTGTGTGAGGATTACAAATATGTGATCGGTTTCGTGAACGGGTAAGGTTTGATGTGAGTTTCATGATTTGGAATGGTTATGACTTTGAGTTCTTGAGAGAGAGGAAGAACAATGGAGGCACAAGGATTAGAGAGAGTGTTTGGAGTGTTTCTGAAGTGAGGATTATGGTTTATGATGTGGTGGCTCAGTTATATATGGTTTAGAGTCATCGTGGGGCCCGAACGACACTTAAAACGCACTAAAAACGAACTCTGCGCACGTCGTAATCGATTACCACGAAATGGTAATCGATTACGATAATCGATTACAGACAGGATGTAATCGATTATGGTAATCGATTACAGACAGGATGTAATAGATTACCGACAGCAAAAATGCCCAGATATGAAGACCAAAGGGGTGTAATCGATTACCATCCTGTGGTAATCGATTACAAGGCTACCAAATAGCCTCAAAGCACCTAAAAAACGTCCCAACTCGTGCTATAAACATCCATACATCATTCCTTGCATCATGCATCATCTAAACATCAATTAAAACACATATATGCACCTAAATCACCCAACATAAAATGAATACACATGAACATACACCTAAATCACATAGCACATGATGAACACACACATAAATCATATAACACATATACATACACTTAGATCACATAACATATAATGATTTACTAAAAGAAACTTGTCCACCCAAACTTAATTAAATTCTAACCAAGGTCAATTACCCTTAATTTCACATAATTAGAACCTAATAAAAGTCCGGGTGTTACAATACGCTCAGAGAATAATAGATTAAAAAAAAAGTTTATGCTTCAACAAACAACAATTACCTACAAGTATCCACAATACATAATCATAATATCTTAATAACTTATACGTCAAACTCGTCTCACGTTCCCTCTTTAATTAAATGTGTTTTACTTATGGATCTCGGGAGCCCCGCCCCTCCTCAGATCCTTATTTGTGTCCCGGGAGCCCAGCCCCTCCTCGGACTTATACTTAAGGAACCCCGGGAGCCCCGCCCCTCCTCAGGTTCTTCATCTTCGACCCTGGGAGCCCTGCCCCTCCTCAGGTCGTGTCACCAATCTTTACTTACTTTCAAATTTTATTCTCTCCGCATAATACATATCTCACATCAACGCATTCCCGTTCATACTCCTATCATCATCGTTTAATAACACAACAACATCAAATCATCATCGTATAATCATCGCACCATTTACATACCATTAATGCATAATTGTTTCATCATCACATCATCATCATATTATTAATACCACAACATCAAATCATCATCATGTCATAATCATATTATCATCATATCTTTATCATATCATTACATAAAACAAAGTAATTTCTAGATTCCCACACATCCAATCTCATCCAATAGCAAATTATCATCATAAACACTCAAGTGTCAAGTTTTCAGGTAGTGATGAACGAGGGGAAATGGAGGTATAACTTAAACACATGAAAGCAATGAGTTAGAATCATAAAAATGAAGTTTTTACACTGTGTAATCGATTACAGCAACAAAATTTGGTTCTGGAAGATGATTTTTCGCAAATATACAGCTTTGTAATCGAATACTAATTCGTGTAATCGATTACAGTCTTAAAAATATGATTTTTGTGAATTTTTACTCTGTGTAATCGATTACCAGTTCGTGGTAATCGATTACCAACAACACCAGTAGCGATTTTCTGCGAAAAATAACGCAAAAAACTTCCCCAAATCCACTTTTTCACCACCATCCATCCAAATCAAACTCAACCAACATGCAAAATCAATCAATTATAATCCAATAACAATCCCTATCAATTATCATAACATATATTTCACAATAACAATCAAAATCAATTATAAACTATAAATAACCCATCACTCACAAAATACTCAATGGAGTCCATGGCTCAATCCCGGAGCTAAGATGAGTTGCCCGGAGCTTCTTTAGTTGAATGAGACCCTAGAGAACACATCAATCAACTTAGATTCACATCAAAACCAAAAATCTTAAGATTCCCAAATCAAAACCCTAAACCCCCAAATCTAAAATAGAGAGGAATGAGAGACCAATAGAGAGAAAGAAATACTCTACACTTACCCACAAGCCAAGGGATGAGATTTGACACAAAGATCTTAAAGATTGGTGAAGGTTTGGTTAAGGTTTGAGAGAGAGATATGAGAGGAAGAGGAGATGAGGAAGAAGAGAAGAAGAAAAAGAGAGAGGGAGAGAAAGGTTACGAGAATGAGGGGAAAAAGGATGGGAGGAGAAAAGAAAAAGAAAGGGGGATGGGGCCCACACGGCTCTATCTCCCCGGGATGTACCGTGATCTCTTACTCATACAAACTCAGACAACCCAAGGTATTACATATAGGCTTTAAAAAATGAGATTTCACTATTTTTCTACAAATATTATAAAATTAAACACTATAGTCTTTAAAATATTGAAAGAGACAATTTTTGGACTTTAGTAGAAATTTAAGGCTATAGTCTTTAAAAAGTGAGATTTCACTATTATTCTAAAAATACTATAAAATTAAAGTAAAGACTATAGTCTTTGAAATATTAAATTATTTAATTTTTAAAATTTAGTAGAAATTGAAAGCTATAGGCTTTAAAAAGTGAGATTTCACTATATTTCTAAAAATTCTATAAACTTAAAGACTATATAGTCTTTAAAATATTGAATTACACAATTTTTAGAACTTACAAGAAATTGAAGGCTATAGGCTTTAAAAAGTGAGATTTCACTATTTTTCTAGAAATATTCAAAAAGTAAAGACTATAGTCTTTAAAATATTGAAATAAACAATTTTTAGAATTTAGTTGAAATTGAAGGCTATAGGCTTTAAAAAGTGATGTTTCACTATATTTCTAGAAATACTCTAAAACTAAAGGCTAAAGTCTTTAAAATATTGAAATACACAATTTTTAGAATTTAGTAGAAATTGAAGGCTATAGGCTTTAAAAAGTGAGATTTCACTATTTTTCTAGAAATACTATAAAGTAAAGACTATAGTCTTTTAAAATATTGAATTACCCAATTTTTAGAACTTAGTAGAAATTGAAGGCTATAGGCTTTAAAAAGTGAGATTTCACTATTTTTCTAGAAATTCTATAAAGTAAAGACTATAGTCTTTAAAATATTGAATTACCCAATTTTAAGAACTTACAAGAAATTAAAAGCTATAGGCTTTAAAAAGTGAGATTTCACTATTTTTCTAGAAATACTCTAAAAATAAAGACTATAGTCTTTAAAATATTGAAATACACAATTTTTAGAATTAAGTAGAAATTGAAGGCTATATGCCTTAAAAAGTGAGATTTCACTATTTTTATAGAAGTACTATAAAGTAAAGACTATAATCTTTAAAATATTGAAATAAACAATTTTTAGAATTTAGTAGAAATTGATGGCTATAGGCTTTATAAAGTGAGATTTCACTATTTTTCTAAAAATTCTATAAACGTAAAGACTATAGTATTAAAAATATTGAATTACACAATTTTTAGAACTTACAAGAAATTGAAAGCTATAGGCTATAAAAAGTGAGATTTCACTAAAGACATTAGTCTTTAAAATATTGATTTACTTAATTTTTAAAAATTTAGTAGAAATTGAAGGCTATAGGCTGTAAAAAGTGAGATTTCACTATTTTTCTAAAATATGTATAAAAGTAATGACTATAATCTTTAAAATATTGAATTACCCAATTTTTAGAACTTAATAGAAATTGAAGGCTATAGGCTTTAAAAAGTGAGATTTTACTATTTTCTAGATATACTATAAACGTAAAGACTATAGTCTTTAAAATATTGAATTACACAATTTTTAGAACTTACAAGAAATTAAATGCTATAGGCTTTAAAAATTGAAATTTCACTATTTTTCTAGAAATACTCTAAAAGTAAATACTATAGTCTTTAAAATATTGAAATACACAATTTTTAGAATTTAGTAGAAATTGAAGGTTATAGACTTTAAAAAGAGAGATTTCACTATTTTTCTAGAAATACTATAAAGTAAAGACTATTGTCTTTAAAATATTGAAATAAACAATTTTTAGAATTTAGTAGAAATTGAAGGCTATAGGGTTTAAAAAGTGAGATTTCACAATATTTCTAGAATTTCTATAAACGTAAAGACTATATTTTTCTACAAATATTGAATTACACAATTTTTAGAACTTACAAGATATTGAAGACTATAGGCTTTAAAAAGTGAGATTTCAGTATTTTTCAAGAAATTGAAGGCTATAGAATTTTAGCATTGTCCACATTTTTATTTGGACAATATAATTTTTTTTTCACATTTATATTATGTCTTAAGTGAGGGAAACCCTCCATTGAATCTTGGTCTTGGTCTATACGTACACAAGAGAGAGAGAGATATGCATATTGCATTTCATATTTTTTGGCTTGGAATAAAGACTATATAATTGAAATAATATAATTTATAATGTATATAATGTTTTTTCACATTATAATATAATATAATATAATTTATATAAAAATAATTAGTAGATAGTGTATATTAATTAAGTGAGAGAAAAGTTAAAAAATAGTAATAAATGTGAGTACTATAAAATTACAACACTATCCAAAATTTTAACTTTAAAGGAAGAGAGAGAAAGGGATTATATTGTCCAAATAAAATTGTGGACAATACTAAAATCTACATGAAAGTGTGGAGGATAGTCATCCCCATATATATATATATATATATTCCATGAAATTCTCATTCTCCAACAGCATTTGCCAACACATTCACTTGGGAGAATTTTAACCCTCTATTGATAGTAATACATAACAACAGCAAGCACAACAATGAGCATGCAAAACATCACTTTTTAAGCCATGAAAAATGAATACATCAGTTTGATCCCAATACCAATATTTTTATCAAGTATTGACATACAAAACCGTCAGATAATTCTTTTATTTGAGTTTTGAGCAAACAGAGAAAAGCTCATTACCAAAGCTCAAAAGTAATTGCTGTTGTAGAAATTCTTTAGGAAAGGAGAGAGGCCCTGGTCTTTTGCGGCCAAATCATGCCCGGGCTCTTTCCGACCAACTACATACTGACCGATGATATGATGCCTCTGCTTTGAATGATCGACGATATTCTTCAGCTCTTCCGACCCCTTGAACAGCAGCATATCAATCACCTGAAAATCCACCCCACAGATATTACATACAACAATAACACCTTTTTTCATAGCTAAGACTCTATACTCATGCATCAAATTAATACAGGATATTCAGACATTGGTTTGTGTTGAGGCTGGTTTAGTTAGGTAGAAGTAGATAGATGTGCCGTTATTGACAAAGGCATAAGAGATGATAAGAATAAGAGAGACTATGGAGAGAAGGAACGACGGATAAGGGAAGATGAGTGATGAAACAAAATAAAACCAAATATCATTAATTAATAAATGAAAATACCAGCTACAACGTTTTACAGCTTTCAACATTTCAAAACTTACAGCTTTGTTTCGATTTCGAAAATATAAAATGAAAACAATCAATAAACATGCTTTTTTTTTTTTTAATTTTCAGAACAAAAAATGGTCAAACCAGATGCAAGGCCAATGGTAGAAGTACAACAAAATTCAACATGCCATAACACAGAGAAAACAAGAGTAGAATAACAAACTATTGCTTTCCAATAATCAAAATACACAACTCAAGTATCTGGCAATGCAACTTATTCCATTGTTGCAGCAACAATGGAGCAGCCAAAACTTGCACTCTCAATCAAGTTACAAAACAGAAAAACAGTGCCTATCTTTTCATATCTTTCTATCATGGCATGGATACATTTAAGAGCATAATGCACCCCAACTTTCTTTAAGTTTGATTAGATGACATCAAATCAAAGAGCTGCAGGATCTATGATATCAGGTATAATGTGAATACCTATACTTTGAAAAAATATGCCACTAAAATCGAAGACCGGGAAAACCAACATAGGATACCGATGGATTGAAAATTTGGTTTAAGAAATTATTCAAAGGGTATTTCACTAAGCTTAACTACCGATTAGAAAATCATCTCCACTTTCCAGGCATTTAATCAAGCTATATGTCAATACTTAGTAGTAAACATTGTTGCCACTAAACAAAATCTTGAGAGTTAAGACGTTAAAACCTGCTGATATATGACTGAAAATATTTATAAACACAACTCAGTTTCACAAAACAAATTCAACTGGAGAACACAAAATAACTTACACAAGTATATTCACACAGGAGGTGTTAACCTCCCAAATCTAGGCATAAGTTCAAGGTACTCCATTAACAAAATTTGCTTCCTCCTCTAGGCAGGGTAACTAAAATCTCCACCAGAATATTCAAACAAGTCAAGAAACTATCTTTTAGAATAGCTCTTTGAAATTTGAAACACTATTAATTAAATAAATAGACTCCAAATCAAATTGAAAGTATCAAATGGATTCTCCAGTTCATCAAATGGAATCTAGTGTCTAAACCCCAAAAATATAGGCAAGTTTAACATAAAATGAAAGAAAAATTGCATGGAAATTGGAGGCTATTGATCAGCAATTACAATGTTCCTGATCACGAAAAGAGATTTAAAAATGTATCCGTCGATACAAAATGTTAGTGAACAAAGACGCCTTTCTCTTATTAGGAGCAAGCCAATCATAAAACTGAACTACTCTAATGCACAGATGAAAGCTCTATAGTGCTAGCAAGTGTAAGTACGTTTTCCAGCACTGAGAAGAGACAGTTTGGTTTACATCCATGTTCATTGATAAACAAACCAAACCTTACCAGTAATTTCTAACCAGTTATTTATATGCCAATAAGAATTGGAATAATTTTCTAGATTTTCCCAAATGCATGTAGGTGTAGCAACTTTCCTATAACTGGATTTATTGAAAATTTGGTTTTGAATAGGGCCTGTTACGCACTGAAAGGAGTTAGTTAGGTCAGTAAGAGTAGAGATTTAGGGTGATTCAGTAAGGGAAATCAAGTTAGTAATTTGTTAGGGATTCTATTTAGTTTTAGGGATAAATTCTGTTAATAAGTTTTAGGGATTTTATTTAGGAGCATTATGATTATTATTATTAATAGGAGTCAAGGGAATTTTATCTAGGATTTTCAGATCAGGAACTAGTACTGAGAGAACCAACCTCTCAAAAGTTGGCTATTGTTTTCATATTTTATTCTTTCAATTCAATAAAGTTGCTGCTGAAAGGGGTTGCAGCGCTACTTGGTGCTGTATTATCCTGTTTTAGCCTGATTTTGTGTGTTTTTTTCCCTGGTGAATTGATACCAGTTGTTACAGAGCCAAAGGGTGTCATAAATTCGGGTGGACTACCCAACCTGCTGGGACTAAGGGAAAAGGCTTGGTTATTGATTTTCCCCTTATGGTTTCAATAAAGTCTATGTATGATGATTAACAGTAACACTGTTTGTCACAAACCATCCTAATAATCACTATACAAGAACCATGACTCACCAAATCATCTATAAATAGATACAGATTGCCTGTGGTTATCTTGCAATTTACGATTTAACAGCCCATATCATGAAACTTACAGATGTAAACCAGAACCCCTACCTTCAAAATTTCTTGAAATTTCATTTCAAAAAGCAATGAATTTCTTAGAGAATTGTGCAGAGAGTGCAATGAAATTGTGACATCACATCATACACATACAATAAAATCCATATTCATCAAACACTCAAGTAATGACCAAAAGAAGAAGAAAAAACACTCAAGTTCCACAGCATAAACAACAAAACCCCAAACACTGCCTCTTCCTTAGCCAATAAACACCGAAAATACTCAGTAGACAAAAAAAAAATTAGGGCCTGCTAGGTTTCAATTATCTTTTTCTATTTTCATTTCCTATGCATTCTATTTTCATGATAGGAAATTAAAACTGGAAATATAAATTTTTTTTTGTTATTTCCAGTATTTCCTTCACACAATCCTTAAATCATAGAACGGAGGAAATGAAAACAACCACGCCCTTAACTCTTTCCAGCTCCTTTTTTTTAAGGTATCGCTGAAGATAATGAAGTGGGCACATTTGCGATTAACAAGACTTTTAACTGTTTAACAATTGAATTGATAAACCCAAAAAAAAAATTGGATTGGATTTCCGCAAAATCCACAAATAAGGACAAAATGAAAAATTAACCCATGTGGATTAATTGACGCAAAGAGTTTAATTTTATCATTGAGAGGCAAAATAATAAAAAAAAGGTGGAATCTTGACCTTGGGATTGGTGATGTGGGTGTTCTTCCGGATCTCGGAGGAGATAGCAGAACGGAGGTCGGAGATGGTGACGACGTCGTAAAGGTTGTATATTTCCATGATTGATGGCAGAGATCTGCACGCTTGTCTGAAGAAATCGAAGACGCGGTGCCTCGCTTCCTCGAGACTCGCCGAGTTAGGAGCCACTTTCACGTTCCGGAGAGCGCTCGCCATTTCTCTCGCTTCAAAGCTTCAATCACTCACAAAACAAAACAACCTCAGTTTCTACCTTCTTCTGAACTGGAACAAGTGATCTCTCTTATTTTATGTGTTTGTGTATTTTTTTTTTGAGAGATAATTTAAGAGAGTGTGTCTGCCCTACGCCTCTGCCCTAGAAACGGGTTTTCACCTTTTTACATTATTTTCTAGCTTAGTTACATGAATTTTAATTCTTGCAAGAAGGGAAAAAAAAGTATGTTCGGGATGTATAATAAAAAGTTGGCAAATCCTCACGTGGTCCCTGACAATTTTTACGGTGGAAGAGGTAGTTTCTGACATTGAGAAATTGATAAGTCAGTCTCTGACAATTTAAATTTTCGGACAACTGTTAGTCCATAAACGATTTCCGTTATTTAGAGGGACCAAAATGACTTATTTATTAATTGTTAGGGACTAATAAAAAAATTTAATAAGAATTAATCCTATAAATTATAATATGAACATTGACTCATATTTATTATAATTATGTATTAATTCAAAGCTTCATATAACTATTTATGTAAATATTAAGTCTCTATTTTGATGTATTACTATCAAAAAGCAAATATGTTGGATAATTTATCGAAAAAGTAACAACATTTTATTACTTTTTTGTAGAAAATAATTACATGCATATAATAAAAAAATCACAACTTAATATAAAACATCATTCATTTGAAAAAGATTCTTTACCAAATTAAAGACAGTTTTATAATGAGATTTCAGACATAAATCAGAAGAACGTGAAACAAATTTTAATTAAAGTGGTTATGAGATTTGTTGTGCTTGTTTTATTGTCTTAAAAGTAAATAAAAGAGAAAAAAAATACATTTTATTAAACGAAAAGATAATAGTTATAAAAATTGGTCTGAACATTCGACCTGTTGAGAATTTTCATTATTCATGTTAATGCAAAGCATGACCGCTGAATTTTCATTATTTTGTAAAGTATTGATAAAAGAGAGTATTTTTATAAAGTATGAGACTTATCATTTATCACTTATTTTATACTTTTTGAGAGATCTATATTGGAGCCGAACTAAGAGGTTCCAACAAATCCTTCACCACTTATGTTATAGCAGAATTAGCTTAGATAGAAGTCCTTGCTCACTAAAATTAGATCCCCTCTCTTGGTTATCTCTATGATATTTTGTGATAATTTAAGTACTTGTCTACTTGTTGCCAACTTCATTCTCAAACGAATCATTTCGAAACTGATTTATATTTTGTATGTGATAATGATACACAAAAATATTCACGGTGTACATATTTCAAATCAGGACAAAGTGGCAGATGTTTTTACAAAGCCCTCTCTGCCAAATATTTTTATCTTTTTGTGTGACAAACTAATAGTTTGGGGAGGATGTAAAGGATTTTTAGCTTAGGGCCTGTTATGTTTTGTTATTTTGGAGCTTGTATTTTGCGTTTGGCCCATTTATGTTGGTTGGTCTCTTAGCTTGTATTGCTCATGCTAATGACTCTAGTCTTTGGAAAACTATAGTGGAAGAATTTGGATTTTGTTTTGGACCATGTGACTCGTAGAGTGGGGGATAATAGAGAAATTTTTTTCCTTTCTTATTCAGATTCCATAGGAGTTCGGCACTAATTATCGAGCTCAGACCTAAACTCATTTAGGCCCAAGCTCGGGGGCTGTGTAGTGGACTAGGCCTAATAAAGTCGGTTCAATGTTACTTTTATGAGACATATGTGACAAATATTGCAATGACCATATAACGGCTATAAACGGACAACATTAAGAGGAGTAAAACTTGTAACGTCCCCCAACGGCTATAATCCAACAGCAACATTAAGAGGTGGAATGGTGGATACTTTCTACTCTTATTCTTCCTCTTGTGTTCGGACTTCTGGCATATGATGTCGACCAAGTGCTTCGTCGACCAAGTGCTCGGAAAGGACCAGAACAATTAGATTCCAAAGTGCGGCCCTCTCATGCAAAAGGTGGAAGGTGGAGTGCTTGAGAGTGATCTCCATAAAAGAGTTTATGAGTATGTGGACCAAGATAGGAACTGGAACTGCGAAGCCATGAGAGTGTACCTAAAAAAAAGGAGCTAATAGATGTCGTCAAGACCGATTCCACCCCCTAGGGTGGAAGAGTACTTGTCTCCTAGGTAGTATTTGTTTTTAGTGACTCTGAAGTCAGAGTCAAGAGAATTATGAAGCCAGTGTCACAGGAGTTAGAGTCTACTCCAAAATTGACTTCGAACACACCTTCATATATTTGTGTCTCCCTACCAGCACATAGTGACTCTCTTCCAATACATAGTCAGAAAAAACAAACACAACTCTATAGTTGGGCGCTTTCATCCAACGACAACTTCTCAACTAAGAGTGCTTATGAGAAGCTTAATAATCTGCACAGATTGGTGAGTGGCCCGTGGAAGTTGATCTCGAAGTGGAAAGAACAACATCTTTGGCTAGCCTGCCATCAAAGGCTTATTACAGGTGTTAAAAGGAACCAGTAGTATGGAACTAATTCAGCTTGTCACTTATGCCCCAATAGCCCTGAAGTTATCCTTCATGCTCTAAGAGATTGCCCAGCTGCATCGCCAATATTGTCAGCAGATATTTTGCTTATCTTATCTCTAATTCAAAAGTTTGTTTAGATTAGTTGAGCACTATTAGGAATTTTGTTTCAGCTTTATAGTCATTCTGTTTTATCTCATTGTATATATATTACTCTTTGCTATTCATCATATATAGAATATTATCAATTCCAAGTCAATTCCTCTGCGTCTATATTTCTCTGCAACTTATAGTTCTGCAACGATCATCTTTTATCTTGAAGATGAATGGCAAAGTTTATCATGGTATCAGTTTTCTAAATCTCACCATCTTTGCTTCCGCATTCTCTCAAACCTCCTTCCTCATCTTTCTCATCCATGGCAAATTCCTCACTCAACCCCTCTAGCCCATATTACATTCACCCAAATGAAAATCCAGGCATCTCCATTACATACACCACTCTTGTTGGCCAATCAAATTACCATATCTGGTCCAGAAAGCTTCTAATGGCTCTTGAGCTCAAAAATAAGGCACAATTTGTTGATGGATCTATTATACGACCAGATGCTGCAGATCTCATCTATGATTCTTGGAACAGATGCAACAATCTTGTCCTTTCTTGGATCACCCGATCTCTCAGCAAAGAGATTGCCATGAGCATGCTTTGGCGTACCGTTGCTTTGGATGTTTGGAACACTCTCAAAACTCGATATCACCAAGGAGATAATTTTCGTATTTCCTCTCTTCTTGAAGAATTCTATTCCATGAAACAAGGTGACAGGTCAATATCTGGATTCTTCACATCTTTGCAAGGAATTTGGGAAGAACTTAAAACCTTTCGTCCAATACCTTCCTGCACCTGCACTGTCCCATGTTCTTGCAATTTAATTCCTACCATACACAGCTATAGAGAAAAAGAATTTGTGATCAAATTTCTCAAAGGTTTGAATGATAACTATGGCACAATCAAATCTCAAATTATGCTTCTAAAACCCTTCCCTGATATCAATCTAGCCCTTTCTTTGGTCCTGCAGCATGAACGAGAATCAGCAATTGCACATGCACCTCCTCTTCTTGCCATGGTTGAAAACACCACTCGCGACCGAGGTCGAGGTCGTGGCCGTGGTGGTCAATACTCAAAGTTCAGCAATGGCCGAGGCACCAATCGACCATTCTGCACCCACTGCAACAGATACAGCCATACAATTGACAAATGTTATGAAATTCATGGATACCCTCCTCCAAACCCCTCAGCATCCATTAATATTTCACACACTAATGTAGCAGCTCCTTCAACAGCACCTACACCTTCTACCCCTTCAAATTTACTCATCACCCCAGATTTGCAACAAAAACTACTTGCCCTGCTACAACCACAAGAATCACAGACATCTAATGCCGCTACAAGCAATGCTAATCCTCCTTCTACGACAGGTACCTCTCATTATCTATTAACCACTAGCAAGCCCTTTCCAAATCAATGGATCATTGACACAGGCGCTACTGATCATGTCACTTATTCTCTGTCCAATTTCACAAGTTACAAACAAGTTTCTCCAATTAATGTTCAATTACCTGATGGTTCAACACTCATTACTCACATTATTGGCACTGTTTGGTTCTCACATGATTTATTCCTCCACAATGTCCTTTACATTCCTGAATTCGCATTCAACCTGATATCAGTTTCAAAATTAGTCTCCTACCTGCAATGCCACTTGCTTATTTCTGAACTTGGATGTGAAATCCAGGACAATTGCTCCTCGAAGATGATTGGCACTGCTAAGCCAGTTGGAAGTCTCTACATATTGAATGCTGCTACACCTGTCATTAAACCAAATGATTGTACCAAGCGTTTTTTTTCTGTCAAGCACACCACTCTAGCATCTGCATCTGATTCTGCAACTATCTGGCATGCTCGCTTGGGACATCCCTCTCTTGAGAAGCTACAAGTAATGGCTAAAAATTTTTCATACATTCAATGTAAACAACTCAATATTCATTGTCCTGCTTGTCATTTAGGAAGACAGAAGAAATTACCTTTTCCAATTCATACTCCTGTAACCAATTCTTGTTTTGATATGATTCATATGGACATATGGGGGCCTTTTCATGTCCCATCTTTGCTTGGACATCGTTATTTTCTCACTGTGGTTGATGATTCATCAAGATTCACTTGGATATTCCCTATGAAAACCAAATCAGAAACAAGAAGTTTAATCTCAAATTTCATTCAATATGCTTCAACACAATTTGCTGCTAAAATCAAAACAATAAGAACCGATAATGGCCAAGAATTTAACATGCCTACATTCTACAATTCACTAGGTGTCATTCATCAAACCTCATGTGTTGAGACACCACAACAAAATGGAGTGGTAGAAAGAAAACACCAACACATTCTAAATATTGCTCGTTCTCTATTGTTCCATTCAAACCTTCCTGTAATATTCTGGAACTTTGCTGTCCTTCATGCAGTTTTCTTAATCAACCGGCTACCTTCCAATATCTTGGCACAACAATCACCATATGAGCTGCTATTTTATTCTGCACCTGATTTAACCTCTTTAAAGGTCTTTGGCTCACTTTGCTATGCTTCAACCCTTCATTAAGATAGGCGCAAGTTTGATGCTAGAGCATCTCAATGCATTTTCCTAGGATTCCAACCAGGCACCAAGGGATCAGTCTTGTTTAACCTCAAAACAAGAGAAGTTTTTGTTTCTAGAAATGTAATTTACTATGAAACCATATTTCCTTACCATTCTGCAGCAGAGTTTTCCATCCCAATGTTTTAGAATTTTCCTCAACCATCAAATACTCCTTACTTTGAAGAATTTACACCAACTCAACCAATCCATAACCCTCAACCTCAAACAGCACAATTAATTGACCTTGACACACCACATGAAGCCTCTTCTGAACCAAACATCACAGAATCCGGCCCACCACTATTTCCACCGCCACCAAACAGTGAACCCACTAATATTTCCAACCCTTTACCAATTCATTCCACTTCACAAAATTCACCTAACAATAACAGTTCGCTTTCACCACACACTAATACTCCCATACCCTCTCCTATTCAAAATCCCTCTGCTGCTCAAATCCCCCTTCGAAGATCAACCAGAACCAAACGACCTCCATCTTATCTCAAAGATTTCCATTGCTCTCTTCTCACTTCTACCACATCACCATTCTCTTCAAAATTTGTTTACCCATTGTCCTCTGTCATGTCTTTTGACAACCTGAGTAAGTCACATAAACTCTTCTCATTGTCTATTAGTTCCAACATTGAGCCTAAAACATATAAACAAGCAATCACTAGTGATTGTTGGAAGCATGCTATGACTGCAGAATTAGCAGCATTAGAAGAAAATCAAACTTGGACTCTTACATCTTTACCTCCTGATAAGCAACCTATAGGGTGTAAATGGGTCTTCAAAATCAAATACAAAGCTGATGGATCTATCGAAAGGCACAAAGTCCGACTTGTGGCCAAAGGATATACTCAAACTAAGGGTATTAACTATCTTAAAACCTTTAGCCCAGTTGCTAAAATGACCACAATTAGACTTCTTTTAGCATTGGCAGCTGCTAATAAATGGCACCTTCAACAGTGTGATGTGAACTCAGCCTTCCTTCATGGTGAATTAGATGAAGAAGTCTACATGATTCCTCCTCCAGGACTTCTCGGGGTTCAATCTGGGCAAGTTTGCAAATTGAACAAGTCATTATATGGTTTGAAGCAATCTAGCCGCCAATGGAATCACAAACTAACTCAAACATTGTTGGCTAATGGCTATCAACAATCCAAAGTTGATTACTCATTATTCACCAAAGGAAATTCCAATAATTTCATAGCTATATTGGTCTATGTTGATGATCTTTTATTAACAGGGAATGACATCACTGAAATCAATAACATCAAGCAGATTCTTGACAACCTATTCAAAATAAAGGATCTAGGAAATTTAAAATATTTTCTTGGCATGGAAGTTGCTCGATCATCCAAAGGAATTATTCTTTATCAAAGAAAATATGCATTGGAACTCTTGGAAGATGCTGGCCTTTTGGCTTGTAAGCCAGCAACAACACCCTTTGATTATTCCTCTAAACTCTCCACTGCAGGAACTAAAGCCTTATCAGATCCAACTTCTTATAGAAGATTGATTGGGAGATTGGTTTACCTTACCAATACTAGGCCTGACATATCCTTCATAGTCAGTCAACTAAGCCAATTCATTTCTAATCCAATGGTTGAACATAGACAGGCTGCTTTACATGTCTTAAGATACCTCAAAGGCTCTCCTGCTAAAGGATTATTCTTCCCTGCATCTTCTGATTTCAAAGTCAAAGGATACTCAGATTCTGACTGGGCATCTTGCAAGGATTCAAGACGATCAACAACTGGCTATTGTTTCTACTTCGGGAATGCTCTCATTTCATGGAAAGTGAAGAAACACAGACCCTATCTCGCAGTAGTGCAGAAGCAGAATACAGGGCGCTAGCCCACACTTCATGTGAAGCACAATGGCTAAAATTTCTTTTGAATGATTTTCAAGTCTCACACTCGACTCCCTTCAGTATTTATTGTGATAACAAATCGGCCATTCACATCGCAAACAATCCTGTGTTTCATGAACGCACCAAAACACATCGAGCTTGACTGCCGCATTACTCGAGACAAAATTCAGCAGAAACTCATCCATTTACTTCCTCTCAACACCAAACAACAATTGGCAGACATCTTCACTAAGTGTCTTTCCCCATCTCCCTTCAACAATTTTGTTTCCAAGCTTGGCCTTGTTGATCTCTACAGTCTAACTTGAGGGGGATGTCAGCAATTTGCTTATCTTATCTCTAATTCAAAAGTTTGTTTAGATTAGTTGAGCACTATTAGGAATTCTGTTTCAGCTTTATAGTCATTCTGTTTTATCTCATTGTATATATATTACTCTTTGCTATTCATCATATATAGAATATATTATCAATTCCAAGTCAATTCCTCTGCATCTATATTTTTCTGCAACTTATAGTTCTGCAAAGATCATCTTTTATCTTGAAGAATGGCAAAGTTTATCAAATATGAAGTCCTCAACAATTGCGACCTTCTTTACTCTGCCTACAACTGCATGGTTTGAAGAAATCCTGAAGAACCAATGGGGTTATAATGAATCTGTTAACTGAGTGGAAGATTCAGATCCAGCATATTTTCAGAGAGGCGAATGAGGTAGCTGACATTTTAGCTAAAGGGGATACCCAACAAAGTGACTCGATCAAGATTTGGAATGAATGAGTCTCTCCAATGTGGGACAAGGAATTTGTTGTTTGATGTTTGAGGGGCTTCCATACCTGTGTACTTGGTTAGGCGGTTGTTTTTTTTTCTTTCTTTCTTGGGTCTTTGGCCCTCTTGCTAACCAAAAACAGAAAGTAAAGAAAAAGGTTTCACTTTAGATTAGATTAATTCACATTTTGCTTTTGCGCAACCTTCTCTTCCTTTCTCGTTGATTTTCATATTCCTTACTCTTCACAAAAACCCTCAATCATATATTTTACCCAAAAACTCTTAGTCGGATCCACTCAAGATTTAATTTAATTAGACGTAATTACTTACAATTTAATTTAGTCTTATATCTCCTAATCTTATATTTCATTTAATTAGACTGTCAATAATATTATTCTCTTTTTCCTTATACTATTCTCCCTATTGTTATTAAGTTATTATTTTTACCACAATAGTATAGAATTTTGCTAAAATAATGGACTTTGTCTTCTAGTATTAACAACCGATGAGCATGATATCAATTCAATTTACACAGTAATGAAAAAGCAACAATTAAACTCTGTCTAGCCAACCAATTTGGATTGGTCAAGTGGTTAGCTCACTTAGCCGTTTAAGCAAATGTAGGGGATCGATCCCCTCCTTATGAATGCAACAACTCGTTGGTCAGCGTCTAAACCCTTAAATGAAGCTCCACACCGCGGCGGATTAGTCCTTTGCCTATTACGCTGGGGGATACCGCTGGTCCAGTACATAAAAAAAAAAACTCTATCTAGCCATTTCACCCTTTCATACATTTTCTTCCACATATTATAGGATTGGAGCATTTCCTAATGAATTTTGTCACATATTATCATAATGGAACATTTCTACTTAGAAAAATGATTTTTTTGTACACAACTTCTATTGCACATACTTTATTTTAATGTAAAATCCACTTCATCATCACCAATCTATTATTTTATACTTTTGAATGTAAAAAGATGTATAACATACACATTAAATCATCCACTAACCCCCAAACATGATTGTTCTATTAATTGTGTCATTCAACTCTCAGCGATAAAATTACCCAATCATACAAGAGTACTTAGTCTCACGGATCACAGAGTTAAGACTTTTGGTATACAAAGACCTCAACTGTGTGGTAATTGACAGTTACAAAGGATCCAATCCATTATTGCTTAGAGCACAATCGTTTGTTAGAGAAGTCACTACTCACTTGTTTTCCATGATCTGATTTTGATGAGTTGCTTGCACTGAATTTACATTTCACCACATTCAGCAATGACACAAGCTAATTTCGGCCGGTTATTTGGTCCCGTCGCCACGTTCTCAATCTTCCTCACAACCAAAAGGCCATCTCCAAGCACTCTCTGCAAAAAAGGATGAGCAATAAATGCACCCTTATGCGGCATCATCTAATTGAATGTTGATGTAAAACTATTTACACTAAAAGAGCATAGAAATTAGGCTCAAAAGAAAAATTGCACTTAGCCCCCATAAACTATAGGTCATGTGCACTTTATTCCCTAAACTTCAAAAATGTATAAATTTTTCTCATGAATTTTCTCAAAAATGTGTTTTAGCCAAAGTTTACAATACACCCTAAACTTGAGAACATGGGCAAATTGACCCTGTAAACTTTATTAGAAGTGCAATCCGATAGAATAAAATTTCTTAAATTTGATACTGTTGTTAACAATTGATAGAAAAATTAATAGGAAGGTAAATTTGCACACATTCAATAAAGTTCAGGGAGTCGAACTACGTAATTTTAAAATTTTAGGGTCTAAAGTGGACGTGATATATAGTTCACGGAGTAAAATACAATTTTCCTTAAAACAAATTATAGTAGAAGAGAAGAGAATAATGCAAAAGATGGTAAGACATTAAAAACAACAAAGTCCTACAAGGATACACTATTTAACAGAGAATGATAATCTTGTACAAGCTAGAAGAACACCATTTAGCATTTAACAGACTATGTGCGTAGCTATAGTTTTGGAGGAGAAAGACACTAGTAAAATTTCAAACAAGGCCACCCATCTAAGGATGTATTGTACGAAATATTTGAAGAGGCAAGTGAATTTTATTATTCAAACAACAATAAATGAGCAGTGAGCATAGAACATGACATTTTACAATCATATATGGGGACTTATATGCAGAGAAAAAGTTCAACCTCTTGATATGCCAGAGCTTAGATCTGACAGTAACTTTAATTTGTTAAACAATAGCAGTTAAGGAATCAGTAGAAGGTCACAGGTCTGATCAGTATTGCATTCTTGCTACCAAAATACTCTACAGTCTACACCCTAATGCAAAGGCATGAAAAATGATAATTGATAACAAATGTTCTTGACCTAAACATGAAGTTAAAACAATATTTTTCATGAGGTTTTTTTATTATTTTGCTAATAGATTTTAATTACAGAGGTGAGCCTCAGCGTAACTGTAAAATTGCTGCCCTCTACTAACATTGGATGTGTTCACTTGTGAGAATTATGGTTTGAGCAAAAAAGTCAACAATAACAAATAGCTTAAGGAACAAGTGAAAATAAATACTGGCTGCTTGAATGACAATAAATAATTTATGCAACAGAAGACAGTGAAGCATACCCCAAAAACAACATGCTTGCTGTCAAGCCAGTCACACTTTGCACAAGTTATGAAGAACTGAGAGCAAGAAAAGAAGATTTAAGATTTATCAGTAGAAATAGAGCTTTAAAATACCATTTAATGCTACCACTAAGCAAAGGGAAGTGGATGGCAGTGACCATTGAAAATTTACCTGACAACCGTTGGTGTTTGGTCCACTATTTGCCTGCAGATTAAGACAACCAGAGCTTAGCCTTCTATATTGCAATCAGTATAAGCATAATTTAAGCAATCAAATTGAATCAATGGATGGCATAATTGGTTTAGCAAAGAAAATAATGACATCGATACATTCTGGAAGCAAGACTTGTATTAACTGTTAGTGTGTGTTAGAGATGTTTAACAATGGGATTTGATTTGATTTGCAAATTAATTTAGTATTTAGAATGTTGAAAACTAAAATGATTTAAGTCGAAAAATCCCATGGGATTCACTAAACTTTTTTAACAAATCCTGTCAAAGCATGAAAGGAATTTGTGGGAATTGGTTTAATTTTAAATTTATTTTTACAAGTTAGTCATTTTAGTACCCGTACTAAATAAATAGCTTCTCTAATAATCTGAAGTCCAATTAGTAACATTTATATGAGTTCTAGACACAATAAAAATCTTTTAAGACACCAAACACAAATATCATGTAGATTAGTTATTTCCGTATATGTATATAGTCAGTTAGTTCTTTAATTAAGAGTTATTTCACAAATTGATTACTCGCATCTATGACTATAAATAAAGGGCGGTCTAGTGCACGAGGCTCCCACCAAGTGGGGTCTGGTAAAGGTAGATGTACGCAACCTTATCCCCGCTTTGCGAAGAGGCTGTTTCCAGGATTTGAACTCGTGACCTCCATGTCACAAGGCAACAACCTTAACGTTGCGCCAAGGAAGCATCTATGACTATAAATACCAAACCAAAAAAAGAAAAACATATCCTCATGTAGCCTGGTTTAGATGCAAAATAACATCAATAGTCCCCCTATTTTCATACGATCCAAAATCAATGCAGGCTGAAACAACTAGAACATACCATTGATAAAAGACCAGGGCCAGTGTGTTTGGGGACAAAATTTTCATCATCGAACTTGTGTCCATAGATGGAAACACATCCACTACCATCACCCTATCAAGGAAGAAAATACTAGTCAATTTCATATGAAAAATGATTTAGTTCTACATGTGTTACAACATTTAAACAAGTCGTACAAACCATATCATACAAATCATAAATGGAAGACAAAACTAAATTGTTTTCTAGGGGTAGATTCAGTATATAGATCAATTTATCTACATGAATAATGCACTAGCTTGGAGTTAACATAGCAGTTTACAATACATAGGATAGTATTTGAGGGTTATTCTAACCCTGCCTCAGCGAGTTAGTCTCGCCTTTTGTCTATGCATGCAGATTACGTGTGTAATTAGCTTATTTTATAAATGGATATTTTTTTCTCCTCATCAATGTTAACAAAAGACTCCTGCTCTTGCATAGTACGTAAAACAGATAAAATCAAAGATTACACCAGCCAGAATATTACCTTCACAAAATCACCAGCCTGAATCATAAAATCCTTAATCACCCTATGAAATTGACAACCTTTGTAACCAACAGGTAGTCCTGCTTTCCTGGTAATAAAATCAGATGACTTAAAGCGTTAATTAACATCACAGCTCACCTACAAAAAGGGGAACAATATGCCATCCTGAACCAGTAACCGTTTGGCAATTTAGAATTCATTTTCAAAAGAAGTCAGTGCTCGATTAACTAATGAGAAATAAAAGTGTAAAAGTAAACTCATAAAAATAACATATAAGCATGGCACATTGGCACCTTTAAAATTACAACTGACATTTTGTTTGATTTCTTTTTTGTTGCATATTCAATCGTATCAGATATTTTGTTTTCACATATAGTTAGTTTTATTTATAAGTACATTGTTGCATCATCTCTTCCATCAACTGTGATATCCTGTTGCAGCATAGAGAAAAGGCACCAAGGGCAGTTGCAATCAGGCAAGTTGAAGCAGCTACATATGCAGCAATCACAGATAGATGAGGGCAGAGGTAATGATATCCACTTGCAGCATTTGCAATTGCATGGGGGCGAGCAGCAATTGTAGGTAGTTGTGAGGAGGAAAAATCACACACATGTTTTAGTTGCAGCAATGTAATGGGTTAATTTCAGATTCCAAATTCAAATCAGAAATTTCTGCTGCAAGAAGAATGCAGCAGCAAGGATTATTATTTATTGGTGGGGTTTGTTTCAAGTTGAGACCACCTGGGTTTAAGCGGCACATTTTCTGCATTTGAGCTGTTGATCCTATATCAGAAGGTGACTATAGTGGGATCAGTAAGATCATATCACCCAGCTACTTGTATGTGCTAGGTCATGATCCCAGCAAAACAAGTTTTGCACTGGTATTAGGATCAATCCAGCCTTACAATTTACAAATTTGCAGGATTTTATTTCTAGAAGTAGAATTGCAAACTTGACAACCATAGTCCCCATAAACGAAAGAGAAGTGAGAATAATTGTATGGTTTAAACTCGAGACTCATCACCGCAGATAGTGGTCTGGTGGGTATCGATAGAACATTTTTTTTAAAAAAAGAATTGATAAATCAAAACCAGCAGGGCTATCTGAACAACAACAATAACAATAGTTATAGAGGGAATAAAAAACCAACAGACTGTAGTCCAGAGTGGTAAAGCTTGTATCATTACCTGTACTCTCCAGTGCAGAACTGCCTGCCAAATAACAAAAGCCAACTCAATCAATCAGAAGGGCATAGTTTGTCAACAAAGCGCATCTCAAGCACAATCTTAAACACCCATAAACATCAGGGAAAATAAAAAATGTAGTGAGCAACATGCAACAAATTATCTACTGGAATTATCAAACCATTTATACCAGTCTTTGACCATGGATACTTTGAAACAATGCATTGTATTTGTATTTATAAATATGCTTAACATGACCCATGTATGCTGTAGATGAATGATATGATAGCAGAAACTTCAGTTTCATTGTTTAAAAATTTAATGATATAATAATATCACATCAATTAAGTAAAACATTATCAGCTCTTTTGTAGTATAGTATGGTTTCCAATTCCCACTGTTAAGTAGCAACCAATAAGTTCATATGAAAATAATATGAAAGCTTAATAAAGCTACATCGATTAACATCCTGAATATCCTGCAAGTGTCTCTACAGTCTAATTTTTCTCCACAAAGCAGAGCATAGCCAAGAATGATTTTCTTTTACTTTGAAAAGAATAGCTCAAATTACAAAACATAAATCAATATCCATCATTTGAAATAACATCAAGTACAAGCATATCAAAGAACGATCAAGAATGAAAATTTAAACTTATCTCAGGCAAAATCACTGAAAGCAATTATTGTTTACTTGTTGTCTACCTGTGACATTTTTTTTAATCTGTAATTTAACTATTTATTTATATTTATATTATATTTTCTAACAATGCCCTGAAGCTCTTTCAAAATGCTCATAACTCTTCAAGCAACACTTGACTAGTTCAGAATTATAAATTTCACAATATATTTTTTTCTAAAACAAGAATAAATAAATAAAAACTTTAGGGGGAAAATGGTTAAAAAATAATTTAGAAAACAAAAAAAAAACCTGAAATTTTCGGCAGTTTTGGGGGCAATATCAGCGAAGAGCTCCATCTTGATTCTGCCAGCAGGAATGTTGCCGATGGTGACATCGAAGAAGACGATTGGGTTCTTAGGGTTTGGAGGACGCACGTGCCACTCCACGCCGGTGTTGTTGCTGTTGCCTCCTCCAACTGAAGAAGCCATTCACGAACACGACGACAGTGAATTGAAGAGCTATGTTATGCAGTTCAGTTGTAGCACAAGCTTCTTCTGCAACTTGCTCCTCTTTCCAAGTGTTGTTATATATATATATATATAACACTTCGAAAGACCGAAGAGGAGCGAAACACGAACACGCAGTACTACGCCCTTTGTATTGTGGCGGGTCTGTGTTTGAGTGCGTAGAGACTAGAGACTGAATGAAAAGCTCAAGCTACTAACATAAGTGCTTATATTTAAATAACTTAATTAAACTCTTATATTTAAATAATTTTTTATAAGAAATTTAATTATAAATTAGCATTTTGTCGAACATCTAAGAGGTTAATATTGACTCTAAATAAAAGCAGATTTAATCCAACAAAATAAAGATTATAATCCAACATCCAACAGGTGTGAATATGGACTATAAATAAAAATCATATTTAATCTAACAAAATAAAGATCATAATTCAACATAATCTTGGGGCGGTGTGTATGCAGAAAACTTTGTGGTCAGCTTCCTACCCACTGAAAAAAGGTGATCTCCGCAGAAGTTAGGGATTAGTCGTCAGCTATCGGCCGACGGATACCCGAGAGAAAAACCATTAAAAAAAATCCAACATAATCTCAACTATAATCCAACATCCAAATAGTGAATATGAACTCTAAATAAAAATCAGATTTAATTCAATAAAATAAAGATCATAATCCAACATAATCTCAACTATAATATAACATCCAAAGGGTAAATATAGACTCTAAATAAAAATCAGATTTAATTCAACAAAATAAAGACCATAATCCAACATAATCTCAACTATAATCCAACGTCTAAGAGGTGAATATGGACTCTAAATAAAAATCAGATTTAATCCAACAAAATAAAAATCATAATCCAACATAACCTCAACTATAATCCAACATCCAAGGGAGTGAATATAGACTCTAAATAAATGTCATACTCGCATCAACACAAATACTTTAAGTCATTTGATTGCTCCACTATATAATAAAAAGTGAATGTCATTTTGTTCTTAACTCTGCATTGTTTTTTTTTTTTTTTTGGTAAAGAGACGGGGCACAAGCCCAGCAAAAAGAAAAACTACTTAGAAATCAAACGGGGTATTGACACCCCTAACCCATCTTCATAAAGAACTTTCTGTAATCCCACTGGAGGCTCTTCCCACGTATGAAAGCCCAGGGGAAGGGAGAGCGCCTTCTTTGCTAGCCAGTCAGCAGCTCTGTTTCCTTCTCTCAGAGTATGCCTAAGTGTGACATTTTCAAAATCCTTTAGCATCTTCCCTGTTATGGCAATTAGACTGTTCCTGATGTTCTTTCCTCCCATAAATCCGTTCAAAGTATTAACCACTGACATAGAATCAGATTCAATAATAATGTTTTTAATCCCTTTCATCCTTGCCAGTTTCAAACCTCCATGAATTCCCCACATTTCAGCTTGATAAGATGTGCAATAGCCAATATTATGCGCAAAGGCTCCTCTAAAATGCCCATCTTCATCTCTTATAATCCCCCCACACCCTGCATTATCCTGCCGACCACTCGCAGCACCATCAGTATTCAGTTTGAAGGCCCCATTTGGAGGACAGTTCCATCTAATAAGGACCTCCTCTTTTTCGTGCTTATTGCTCAACCATTTGCTTTTTCTGGCTTTATCAATGTCTTCCGCCATTTTCAGAATCATGTCATGTCCATTAGGGGGTCTTCTATAGTTTTCCTCATGGGCCTCCTTATTTCTCCATCTCCATACCATGTCGCACGTTACAAAAAAGATATCCTTCCATTTCCTCTTTTCATCCCAGGCCAATTCATGGGTCAGATTGAACAAAATCCAATCCTCCAGAGGCTTGTTGAAGAAGTCAACTATATGTTCTGACTTAACTAGGAATAACCAGATTCTCGTAGCTTTCAAGCAATCTCTAAAACAGTGGATTAAGGATTCTACCTGGTCTGGGCAGTGAGGGCAACTAGGATTTCCACCCATCATTTTGAATATTCTTTCTCCCGTGAGGATTCTTTTGTGAACAATAAGCCACATGTGAACCTGCATCCTAAAGGGCCCCTTCCAGTTCCACACCTGCTTCCAAATGTCATCTTTTTCCTGTTGATACTGGTTAAGCGCATGGTAAGTCGACCCCACTGAGAATTCCCCATCCATGGATGGTCCCCAAGACAGAACGTCATTGCCATAGTCTGTGTGGGGAGGGGGAATAGCTAGGATTTTGTTCAAGTGATCCATTGGGAGGATATTCTTCAATTTCTGCATATCCCACTCATGATCACAGTTCACGAAGTCACAAACCTTATCATCCTCCTGGTAGGAAGACACCCCATTTTGATTTACTGAGCTTAGCATCAAGGAGGAGTCTATCCATTTATCTTGCTAGAACATAGTGCTAGCTCCGTCACGAATATTGATTTTAAGCATGTCCAAGAAGCTAGGCCAGATAGAATGAAGATCCTTCCAAAGCGAGGAGTCATTTTTATCCCAGTGCATGTCATCCTTAATCTTTAAATTTCTGCCATATTTTGCTAGCAGGACCTTTACCCACAAATGATCCCCCTCCTACATGATACCCCAGAGAAGTTTAATAAGAAAGGCCTTGTTCATAAGATGCAGTTGCCGAAATCCCATTCCACCCAACTCACGCGGTTTGCACATAGTAGTCCAACTTATATAATGCATCTTCCTCTTTACATCAGTGTCTCCCCAGATAAAGGACCTTTGGAGTTTTTCAATAGTTGCGCACACACCAAGGGGAATCCTAGCATGCTGCATTTGGTGGTTGAGAACAGGTGTTATAACTGATTTTGCTAGTGTAATTCTTCCTGCCAAAGACAGGCATTGGGCTTTCCAACCTTTCAGCTTCCTCTGAACTCTGTGAACAACCTCCTTGTAATTATCTTTGTACCTTTCTCTGTTATTGATCATTGCTCCTAGATACCTTCCAAGGAACGTAGCATCCTCAAAACCACTAATTATTTTAATCGCCTCCCTGTTATCTTGAGACACATTTCTGGAAAAATGAATACTCGTCTTAGATTGGCTCACCCTATGCCCCGACATTGAGCAGAACTCATCTAAGCACTCCTTCACCATCTTCATCTGACTAGGAGAGGCTTCTGTAAACAATAAGAGGTCGTCTGCAAAAAGCAAATGAGAGACTTTTGGGCCATCTCTTCCAGCAGTCATAGGCTTCCATTCATCTCTCACACATCTATCCTCAATCATCAAAGATAATTTATTCATTGCCATCACAAAAAGGTAAGGAGAGATAGGATCTCCTTACCTTATTCCTCTTGAAGGGGAAAAATCCTCCGTAAAGCTACCATTCCACAACACATTAAGCGATGGGGAAGAGACGCAAGACATGATGATATTCTTTAATTGCTCAGGGATCCCAAATTCAGATAATACATCTTCAATGAAAGGCCACCGAATTCGGTCATAGGCCTTCTCAAGGTCAATTTTAATAGCCATGAAACCTTGCTTTCCCCTAATTTTCCTTGTCGAGTGATCCAGTTCCTTTGCAATGATAATGTTATCTTGAATGTTTCTTCCCGGAACAAAGCTGGACTGATATGGGGCGATCCTCTCTGCCAGAAAAGGTTTGATTCTCTCAACTATAATCTTTGATATGCATTTGTACGTCACATTACATAACGCAATCGGCCTGAACTGAGTGATTGAGTTGGGACACTCAACCTTTGGGATAAGGGCAAGTATAGTCTGATTAACCAATCTAATCAGGGAGGGATTCTTCCACATCATTTGGACTTGCTGCACCATACTCGCTCCTATCGTACTCCGATTAGTTTTGAAAAAAATGGAGGGGAAGCCATCATACCCAAGGGCCTTGTAAGACCCAATACTGTTTATAGCCCTGAATATATCATGTTGGTTCGGAATCTTGCACATGTCCTGATAGCTACAAACAGGGATTGGACTATAGCCATGATCTGTCTTTATTCCTGAGTAGTTCCAATTCTGCTCCATGTACAAATCTTTGAAAAATTTGACAGCATGCTCTTTTATTTTGTCCTCCTCCTCCATCCAGTTCCCCTCATGGTCTTTAAGGAGAATAACCTTGTTCCTCCTTCTCCTAATGATTGTTTTAGTGTGGTAATATCTCGTGTTTCTATCCCCATCTAAGATTATCACATCCCTGGACTTTTGAAACCAATGCACTTCCTCATTAGCCAGGATATGATTGAGTTCCTCATTCAACTCCTTCTCCATTCTCTCCAGGTATGGGTTTCTTCCATAATCAGCAGCCCGTTGGATACCTTCCAATCTGTTTAGAATTCTAGATTTACGTTTAAAAATATGGCCAAACACAGTTTTATTCCATATTTTTAGACTGTTCTTTAGTTTTCCCAGCTGGCTTTGGCACATCTCCCCATCTTTCCAGTTCTATCTCATAAACGTGCTAAACTCAGGATGGCTTAGCCACATGGCTTCAAAGCGAAAAGGTCTACTCCCATGCAAAAAGGTAAGCGGATCAGTACTCATAAGGAGCGGATGATGGTCAGAATTTATTCTCGGGAGAATTCTCACAGAAGTTTCATGAAACTCAGTTCTCCAAGAGGCATTACATAGGGCTCTGTCCAATCTTTTAAAAACTCTATCCATGCCTTAAAACATAGGACCCCTCCAGGTGAATCGAGACCCATTAAACCCAAGGTCTAAAAGGTTACACCCCTCAATCCAACTAGTAAACCGTCTGCAACCATTTAAGTCCACAGGAGCACCCCCTTTTTTCTCTTTGCTATCCCTTATTTCGTTAAAATCCCCCATTAACAGCCATTTTCCTCTCATGTTCCTAGCCACATCTGACAATGCACTCCAGACTTGTCTTCGGAGTCCCTCATGAGGACTTGCATAAATAGCTGTAAAATAACAGAGATTTCTGCCATTCATGGAGATTTTAGTGTGGATGAACTGATTATGCTTAATCTCAGGCTCAATATTGATACTATCATTGTTCCATAAGATCCATATCCCACCACTAAATCCAATTGCTTCTTCAATGATGCTATATTTCCAACCCATCCTTTTGATCACAATTTTAGCTGTATCTCCACTACACTTAGTTTCAACCAAGATAACCACATGAATCTTATATCTACTAACAAAGTCTTTCAGAGTACGGCCAAAACAACCACTGGCAGCACCCCTTGCATTCCAAGACAAAATAATCATAAACACCAACAATGGGGCATGACGGAAGTCAAACCAAGATCAAGCAACGAAAAACACGCTAAGCTGCACAGGGACACAGCTAAGCAATCATATCATCCACTCCCTCAATGGGATCTACAATCACATCTGGATCTCCCAGCACCATGTCTGCATCCATCATCATCTCTCCATCCACCTCATTTAGTCCATAACAATCATCTGGGGGTTTTAGGTCAGGAGGCACAGACCCAGGAGCAACCTTCTCACAGATCTCAACTCTTGGTAAGCCCAAGAGAGGAGACTCAAGCACCATGGAAACGAGGATCGAAGAAGATTGAGATTGGGCCAAAGGAGGATCTTCTGTAAGAGCGGACCTTCTATTATTGGTATCTATATTTCTTCTATTGTTCTCTGGGCTCACAATCTGAGCCCTAGCTAAAGAATGGTGGTTTTCAGGCCCACCATGCACAATAAAAACATCATCATTTTCTTCAAGCACCCCTTCATCTTTCTTTTTGTTCTTTCTGTGGCTATTAGTCTCTCTATTATCTGCCTCCAGCTGGGCAGACTCTGCGCAACCTTTATCCTCTTCACCACCATCCCTTTTTTCTGTTATTCCCTGCTCTTCCACGTCCTCTGTAGCTAAAGGACCAAATCTCGAGGTACTGTTACCTCTTGACTCCAAAAGAGCAGCTTTTTGCTGCTGAGGTGGGTCCCCCGTCTTAGGAATCTTCCTGTCCCCGTACTGCTGTCTCCTCCCACGTCTAGTATTTTGGACCAGCATCCAACTACCAAATTTGTCATGTTGTGGTGGAATCCCGTTAGTGCCCTCTGCTGGTTTTGAAATTCCAGCTCTATCCTCTGAATGTCCTTTTTCATTTTGGCTTTGCACCGCTCCTGACTGTAGCCCTCCTCCTATCTCCGTCACCGGCAGCCCCATATCATCCCTTTTATCATGAATTTTCAGAGGACATTTCTCCCTATCATGCCCTATTCTGCCGCATCCAAAGCAGACAATGTGGAGACCTTCATATTCCACCCTTCGCTCCATACCATTGATGAGGTAAGTGGACATGAGAGGCTTTGACATATCCACCTCAACACAAATCCTTGCAAACTTTCCTCTGGTTTGCTGCATTGTGTTGTGATCTATCTTGATGGTCTTTCCTATCAAGTTTCCTACTACTTTCAAGAAGCTTCTATAGTAGTATTCCAAAGCCAAACCAGGAAGTCTCACCCACACAGCCAATTTATCAATTGAAGCTTTGTGAGGATCAAAATCAGGTTCCCAACACCTCACTGCTAGGTAGTGATCAAAGATTCTCCATGGTCCTCCCGTAAGGGCGAAGTCAAGATCCTCCTTAGAGTGCAGCTTTACCAAGAAAAATTCTGCCTCCAAATCGATCACTTCAATGCTTCCCGTCTTAGCCCACATGGTAGTGAGCCTCCTTTTCATCGTTCCAAATCCGATTCTTTTTCCAATCAGTTTAACAATCAGAGTGTCGTTCCATTGCTTACCCATGTATTTCTGTGCATCTTTCGAGACAATAATATTGAAGGTTCCATCTTCTTCTTTCTTGATCTTGAAATCATGCATTCTTTCTTCAACATCACTATCCGAACTGCAATCATAATCTTTTTCCTCATCAGATACCTCCACCTCGTTTCCGTTTTCATCTGTTATAATGCATTCCTTTCCTCTACGAACCGTATCTGCAAAGGAACGTTTTTGTTTCTCTCCTGGCTCTGTCGGTTCTTGTTCTTCCATCCAGTCCTCCTCTCTCGCAGGAAGGGCAGATGTTCCAGCGAAATCATCACAATTTGTTCTCACTTTCTTTTTGCTCCTATGGAGTTGATCCTTTTCTTGACTAGAAAAACGCCCTTGCGTCGGCCGGGAGCCTCCGCTAACACTGCCGCCTCTCATATTCCCTTTTTTTTCTTTCTTGGTTCTGCACAATGATGACTACTTTCTTTCGGTTAATGTTTAAAAATTAACTCTGCATTGTTGTTGTTTTTTTTCTTCCTCAAGCAACAACAAAAAGAGTGAGAATTAAAAAAAAAACAATAAACCTAGAAGAGAGAACAAGAGTAAAAGAACCAAAAGAAAAAAGAAAAAAAAAAGAAATAGAAGAACAGAATAAAAAAAGAAGAAAGAAGCAAATGAATAAGGAACTAAATAAAACAAAAGAAGCAGAAGGAGAACCAAACAAAAAATAAGAGAAGAAAATTGAAGAAGAGAAGAAGAAAAAAAAAGAAAATTAAAGTGGTATTAGGAAGTAAAAGAGCTTAAGATTAAGAAGAAAAAAGGAGAGAGAACAAAAGTGAATGAGAGAAGGATCGCGTAGTTACGAGAGAGAAGATTAGCGAGTGGAATAAATTAACCGAACTTTGAACTTAGGTACAAATATACCCGTATTTTATACAAAATATATTGGTGGCTGAAATAGTGACTAAAACTAGTGTATACAGAAAGCATTTCTCTATTTAAAAATTGTGTTGTTCCTATTTAAAAACTAGTGACTAAAATTATGTTTTTAATTCTTATTTCCTATGCATATATCCTACAAAATTGTGTTGTTCACCATCCATAAAATAAAACAAACCAAAAATTCGGCAGAAACATAGCGCCACCAAAATGTGCATATATTATTTTTACTACTTCATTCACAAAATTTTAAAAATAGATAATACAAAAAATGAAAACAGGAACTAAAAAAAACAGCACCTAAATCTCTGGCTGACTTCCCCCTAACATGGGCAAAATCTCATCCCTGTGAACAATCTTTGCCTTCTTGTTTTTCTCCACAACTATAACTCCTTCTGCTACCCTTTCATATGTCGCTTGAAGCTCATGCATTTCTGAGTTTTCGACTATCGGAGTCGAGTCAGGTGCCGGTGCCAAACCGCATTCCTGAATCTTGAATTTCGGAATCAAGCACTTTTTCATGAAAGTTTTGCTGGTTTCAGCATTCACATAGGCGGTCGAAGGGACGCGCACGGTTTCGTTATTCGCAGGACAGTGACACTGAATCCCCAATTCAGATTGAATTTTTTCTTTAAGAGAATCCATCTTAGGCTTCTCACCATGAACCAGTATAATATGCTTAGGAGATAAAAATTTTACAAGATCCATTATCCCTTTAGAATCAGTGTGGGGACTGAAAGCCAATTGATGAACCTGTCAAATTATATTAGTCAAAATTATTCCAGAAATTAAATGAATTGAATTGAAACCATGTCAATTTGTACTGCACACTTTTCAAAACAGATTTTGTTTTTGACTTTTTTCAGATAAAAGAAGATATTTCATCAACAATAAGAGAAAGATAATATGGAGAGTAAAAGGAAAAGAGATCCTCAATACCAAAAGAAAACACATGAAACAATCAATAATTTTTCATGTACACTAGAAATACTTACTCCCATGTACTCCATACATACATGGATAAGTAAGTAACTAATTAACTATTCTTTTTTTTTTTTTTGCTTCTTCTCCTCCTTCTCTATCTTTTAGTGGGAGTAAACCCAATGTATGTATTGTTGGAGTACAAGTAGCAATGCTCAGTAGGGGGTTATGACCGTGTACATTAAACTATGACCTCGTCTATGAGAATTCAAAGCATTTCAAGAAAAGAAAAATATTTATTTGAATAGTATTATCATGCATTCTTGCTCTTATTTCTAAAGCACATGAAGTTAATGAATCAGTTCCATGATAAATGGAGGATTTTCAGTAAAAAGAAAAGAAACAATTTGTTAAAGTAGAAAATGAACTTCTTGGAATCAATTTTTAACCCACATAAATCAGTTCCATGTAACTGATATATAGTACATAGACAAATAAAGTTGAACATGCAAATGTAACTGATGTATAGTTCATAGACAAATCAATTTATTTACATGTATATGCTGCCTACACTTTTTGCCTACCTAGGTGGAAACTTGATAAACTTAAAGCTTATGTTAGGAAAAAAGATAGTGCATTGCTTCAATAAAAAAATACCTTGTAAACAAAAGGGTAGGAGAGAAATATGTACCTGGCAACGCACATCTATTTGTGTGTCAGCATCGAGATCAACTTTGGAGGGCTTACCAGACATTAATTTATGTCCAACTGTTCCAGCCACACAATACCTACAAGAGTAACAAAGTAACGGATTTAAACATGCTTTTTTTGGAAAAGAAATTAAAAAACTGAGGCAAGGACAAGAAAATGAAAGGGAGGAGCGAAAAATCTCCACACATACAATGTTAGTTTTGTGACATGTTGAAAGATGAACCCACAAAATGATACTAAAGAGGACAAACAAGAGCTACATATAATTATATGTAATTGGAAACCAATAACATCCACCGCAAGGCGGCATTTAAGCGCTAAAAAATCTGGATTAATGGAAACCTCTTACTCCAAAAACCTTGCAATAACTTTTCAATTCTCCTAGCAGACGATGAAGAGATTGAAAATATGCAATTTGCATAGAAAGTGAGAGTCACTTTCAGTGAAGGAGGGGAAATAAAAAAAAAACGGTGCTTCCTTTGTAGCAAGCCTATTACAACAATGTGCGTAATATCTAGTCCTTGTTGAATCTCTCTAGTATATAGGGTGAATTCATAGATTTGGGACCTACTCCCCAGGTCAGAGTACATCTCTCAGTATTCCATAACTGATTGGCCGCGGGAACACACAAGTAACTGCAGTTGATATGATTTTTCATTGAGTTCACCAGCTATGTCATCACCATGGAATTTTCAGCATTTCACACTGCATATTGTGCGTTGGTGACATCAGGTTGGAGCTGCTCATTAGTCAGACATGCCAGCTTATCTCAGCCACAGATGTATATTTGGAATATGACCACTTTAGGTAGTTAGCCTCACTGAGGCAAACAGTGGTGATCTAAAAAGAGTAGGAGTCTAGGAAGAGTGTGTAAGGTGGCACCGCAACAACAGAAATAGCAGGATATAGAGGAAGAATAGAAATAACAGAGGATATAGTATAGAGAGTTAGAATAGAAGGTAGATATAAGCAGAGTATTGAATAATATCAGTGTGATATCACTCTTGCCTCTGGAAATGTGTTATTGAATGAAGAAGGTATAAAAGATGAGGTAACAGGTAGAATTCGAGAGGCTAACACTCTCCCAAGGGTTCGGTTCTGTTCAAAATCCCTCAACGATCTACTCTAGTCCTCATTCTCATAGTCCCTCTTCTCTCTCTCTCTCTGTCCTCTTACAGAATTAGCACACACTATTTCCACAAAATACCCTTACTTTCTATTTCTCCCCCAAAACCATATATGGGGTACGTAACAGAGTGTCTTCTAATCCAGTTTAGGAGGCAGTGCCGTGGACATAGTGTCCACCACTTAAAAGTTGCAACATGTTGGGTCTGCTGCTCACTCATAGGCAGGCTGAGGAGCTGTTGGCCACGGCACCAATCAGAGGCAGTTTTATGAGAACAAAGAACTGATACTGTATGTTACATACCCAAATGAAGGACAAGAGGGTACTGCAGAGGAAAATTCTAAAAAGGGCAAGCAAGAAGATTCAGCCTTTACCTTTTTGCTACAAGAGGAGAAAGGCCAACAGTGGAAAAGAAACAAAATAGTACAGAGTGCCACCTGGCACTATTGCTACAGGTGTGAGTGGGTAGGGTGAGAGATCCTAGGCTGATACGGGTAGGAACAATCAAAGAATATAGCAGGCAGAGGGAGGAATTATGTCATTATGTGTGTATTTGGAAAGGACTAGGATTGGGAGAGTGGCAGGGCTCTCAAATCACTGCCATTATCATTTCTCTTCTTCTTTTAATTTCTTTCCAGCATTTTACTTTTCACTTCATTAATCAAATACTATTTCCAGAGTGGTTCATTCCCAAAAATACTCCTTCTCTTATTATTCTGAGTTCTGTTTCTGGGTGTACTGTTCTATTGGTGTTTTATTTCCTTTACTGCTAGATACCAGTGTAACACTATAATTCTTATTATAATGTTATCAAAGATACAAACATTCCTTCTAATAGGATACAGAAGACCGATAGCCAATAATGAAGGAGAAAAAGTTATAAAGAATGTATAACAACCAAAATAGGTAACAATAGAAAGGAAACTAAATATTTATACACTTAGGGTGTGTTTGGGAATTTGGGTTTGGAGGGGAGGGGAGAGGAGGGAGAGGTTTTGAGAAGTGTTGGTGTGTTTGAGAGTTACATTGGTAGAGAGGGGAGATATTTGAGGGGATTTTAAAACCCTCCAAACTCCCCAATTCTTAATTCCCCCAACTTGGAGGATTATCAAACTCCTAAACTAAAGGAAGTTCTTTCCTCCAAGTCCCTCCCTCCCCTCCCCCTTCATTTCCCTCCATAACCTCCACCTCCCCTCCCCTACTAACTCACAAACAAAGCCTTAAATTCTGTTTACAATTACAGCAATATAAGGCATTAATTCAGTTTTGCTGCTGTGAATATTCTATCAGCACCAAGGAAGCCAATGTTTTATAACACTTATATTTTGTTTATGTTAGATGTAAAACTATTCACGTGCCTCTACCCAACAACTAAAGCTTGCAACACAAGGTAACTTAGGTAAGGTGAATCTGTACATTATCCATACTATGAGCCTGATGAACATTGCCATGAAGGGTGTACTAGATATAAAATCATTGATGTCTCCCTAATATAAACTAGTACTGGAACACACAAACTCAGAAGGATACAGAAAATATGTGATAGGTCAGGGAGGTTTGGCAAATTCTATGTGAGGAGGAGAAGGTGACATGGAAGGTGACATTAGGCTGAGTCAGCAAAGTAGTTAGAAAAGATAAGTTGTAATTCCCTTAGCCACTAGTATAAATAGCCTAAGTAGAATGTAATTAGGGATTATTGATTCAGTTGTAAAATCTGTTAGTAGTTAGTAGTACAGATATTCTCTCAAGGAGGTAGTTCCTCCTATGTAACTCGTTGGGAGTGAGGTGATTTACCCCTCTCTGAGCAATAACACCAGTGGCATTCTATCAATTGGTATCAGCTGGATCTTGGATTTATGGATGGTGCAGTAAAGAAATCAGAAAATGGAGTCAATGGAAGCGGTATTGTCGAAGCTGATCAACAAATCGGAGGCTATGGAGGCAAAGCTTGAGGAAGAACGTCTCCGACATGAGGAAGATAGGGCACAGAGCTTCGCCATGGAATCAATGACGAATTCGATGAATGATATGATGAAATCGATCGGTGCGCGATTGCGTGATGTGGAGACCCGTCGTGATAACAGTCCCGTTCGGGAACGTGATCGAGACCGTCGCGATTCGCATGGGATGGGGAGACAAAACGGCAAACCATAACAATGGCGAAAGTTAGATCTCCCTATGTTCAGGGGAGATGATGCGATTCGTTGGTTGGCGATGATATATGTTATCTTAGTTTATGAGTTTGTAGGGTGTGATTCTCCAATTTCCGTTGATACTTAACAATGGTATCAGAGCCAGGTTGGTCGACGTCACGGAGAAGGCTACCTACGGAGGGTTTTGACCAGCAAGAGGCCAAGTGAAGTACCGCTGAGTAAAGTGTCGTAGAGTGCAGCCATCGAGACGTCGGCTCTCCAGGGGCGGTCTATTGTTAGGGACTTGGGTAGTATGGGATATCCAAATCCCACATTGAGTAGTATGGGATACTTGATGTTGTATATAAGGAGAGTGGTTCTCCCACCTTAATAGCTAGCTTATAAAGTGTGGTTCCCCACTTTCCTTAGATACCTAACAATAAACTTGCCTTATTCAGTCACTTGAGCTAGTACCAAGGGGATAACAGCAAAGGAAGGAAAGAAGAAACTGAAATGGCAATAAAACAGTACCGTCCTCAGTAAGTCGAGAGACACCGCATACAACTAATCTCTAATGTGCTCCCCCTCATACAATATATTCCCTAGCTCCCTCACAGTGCTCTCACTACAGAAATCTGAGCAGTTACATAAGAACCCCACCATCCTTGGTCCCATTTTGCTGATTCTCTAGATTCCTTTTCTCTCTTGCTAAATGATTTTCTTTCTCTTTTATGGCTTCATAAAAACCTTGAATTGCCCTCCTTTTACTATCTGGTTCTCTATTATCAGTCTCAGCAACTTAAGCTTTTCGGTCTACAACAAAAGCCCTTTGGGAGAAATGGTTCATGACAATTCAACATAATATCTCTTGCCAAAATCAAGGAAACAAAACCAACAAAGGAAGCTATATACAAAGCTTCTAAGACTCAACTAAAGCATTTAGGGTTCCAACTTCGACAAAAGAATCAAATAATAGATACAAGCCATGATTCTTGTAGCTAGCATATTCAATATCAATTTATATGCTGCTTCTATAATGCTCCAAGAACTGCAATCCTTGCATTAATAGTAAACTTTATCCAAGAGAGAAAACTTTATCAAAGTTATAGCTTTAATAGAGGGCTGTATATCATTAAGTTAGGCAGTAAAAGTTTGAAATAAATGCAATACAAACTGTGGGAAGCAGTTATCTGCATTTTGCTCATCATGTAATCTAATGACTAGGGCAAGAAGATAAGAAACAAAAAGGAGAATAAATAGCGACGTACCCAGGTAAAGTTACAAGGTTTTTTTCGGACGGTGCCCAATGCTTAAATACTTCAAGTGAAAACCCACCACTTATCATCCCAGGAGTGGCGAAAAGAACACAAGGACCAGGATTGTCTATCATAGACCTTTCAAAACTGTGAACTGTAGCATTGAAAGCAGATGACTGAGACATGGAGCATACCAGATGACGACGACGACAACAACAACAACAACAACAAGCCTTATACCACTATGTGGAATCGGCTACATGGATCAAACGACGCCATTGCGCTCTATCATGAATAATGTTAGGATTTAGGCCATTAACTCTCAAATCTTCCTCGATAACTCCTTTTATATTACATATTTGAACACAAAAAAAAAACATCTCACAAATAGACCAATTTCTTAAAGGTTGAATTAATATTCCTTTTAACAAATTTAAATTTGGCAGCACCAGATATCAAAATATTAGAAGTTCCATGCATTCAAAAGCTCTAATGACCTGGTAGTAGACATGCTTTGACCTAAACCCTATGATGCCATGCATCTATTCAGTTCTGGCCTTCTAGGATACCATTCACTGCTGCCAATTAATTATCATATTTTAGCCATTAAGTCCAGTCCTTTTTTCCACAAGTCCACAACATCTAAATCCCTCGCTCACATCCTTTCTTATGAGCTTTCTAGTCTTCAAAATAAAACTTGATAATCCCAAAGCACTTGCTTTTTACAGTCTAAAATTTTCAAACTTTTTACTTTAGAATCCCTCGTCTGCATTACAAAATATTTTCTACATATCAGTTAACTATTACAGCTATTGAATATGAATTATTGAAATCTATAGATAGGAATGCACCACCAGTGGGAAGCTGTATCACATCATTAAGTAATTGTTGTGGAATACAAAAATGTATCTCGTGCAGAGATTCGAGACTGCATATACAACATAACTATTAAATCTTGTTCCACTTTGTGGGAATGTGACGGTGCATATAAATGCATAATGTATGCTAGATGAAAAAGGGAGGCCCAGTGCACGAGGCTCCCGCCAGATTGGGTCTGGGGAGGGTAGATATACGCAACCTTACTCCCGCTTTGCGAAGAGGCTATTTCCAGGATTTGAACCCGTGACCTCCAGGTCACAAGGCAGCAACCTTACTATTGCGCCAAGGTCCACTATGTGTAGGGAAATTCAGAAATTCAGAAGAAAAAAAAAGTGATGTAAAAAAATATGGAAATTACCATTCTTAAATTCAAATGCATTATGTGTAAGGAAAGCATCTTTAATCTTCTGGCTTGTCCAACTAATAAGCATCTTATAATACATATTAGCTTGAATTGTTAAACCTGAAAAGAAAAATGAATATTCAAATAATTAGTTCTAGTTGAAGCAGACAAACCAATACGTAAAAGAAGAGACACCTTTTAACAACCGGTACCAGGGGAATAATTAATTCAAAAGGAAGCACAGAAATAAGACATATTAGTGGGGTTTGTTCTTATTCTGCTGTTATTTTATTCAATAAGAAATAACTAAAAGAACAATAGGGTTCCAACTTTTGAGAGGTTGGAGCTCTCCTAGCCTAAGGTTGCGTTTGATTGTGTGTACAAGACAGAAATACACATATAGATAGAGAATTTGGAGTGTTGATTTAAATACAGGTACATAAATACTAATATAGATACACAATTTTTTGTGTATTTCCTGTCCATATTTTAAATGGATACACAAATACAGAAAACCTTGTACAGAAACTTTATAAAATCTCATGACTAGCTTGTCCCTCTAATTTATGTGTTAATCCCAAAATGCCCTCCAGTCAAAACTCCCCCAACATCCCCCATTCAAACAAACACTACTTCTCGGTCATCTTCTTCTCCATCATCATCATCCTCCTCTTTCATCCACCATTCCCATCACCTCATCCAGAAACTAAAACAAAAAATACAATTAAAACAAAAAAAGAAGGGAGGAACAAAGAATAAAAGAGAGTTGCAAACTCCAATCTTCATCATCATCAAGTCAACAACAACCATGGCCTCCACCACCACTACCATCATCTCCGGCGGGAATTGGGGGCGCGACTTCCAGCTTTTGCTACCACTGGCACTATCTCAGCCTCCTCCTCTCATCCTTGGCCAGTCGTCATCATCACTGTGCGTCGAACCTCGACACCCTCCCATGAAGCGCCTCTGTCCTCAGCCGCGCCATTATCTCCATCCATGCAGCGCCGCAACCAACGTGGATCTCGCCATGGAATCGCAAAGCCCTCCCCCTCAGCCATGGAGGCAGCCCTCTTCCCCTTTTCGCGGGATCTCTCTCCCTTACCTTGCGATTTCTCTCTAACGGCACAACCGCGACTCACCGGTTTTGTAGATGCGGTCACCAATGAATGTTGGTGAGATATTTACGGGAACGGAAATAGGTTAGGTTATAGTGGGGGTAATTAGGACTTCTACAATAAAAACATGTATTGTATATGGTATAACAAACACAATACACATTATTAAATACACAAATAATATTGTCTTGTACAACTAAAACAAACACAATACAAAATACAGAAATATTTGTGTATGCGTATTTTCTATCTGTGTCTTTCTGTACTGTATTTTCTGTCTGTGTAATCAAACGCAACCTAAGTCCTAATTTCCTGATCTCTCAATCCCCCAAATGGCCAAACCTAAACTGCATAACTCCTATTTAAATGCACTTAACAGAATTCCCTAAAAGATTTCCCTAACAACTTCAGATTCCCTAACTACTTGATTTATCCTAAACTAATATTCAAAACAAAAATAAAATCAAATCAGAAACATAAACACTAACTAATCCCTAAAACTACTCAATCAAAACTCCTAAACTACTTATCTCTCTTCCTGCAGTTTTTTCCAATCTTCTGCTTCTGTTGGGTATGTAACACACTTCTAGGAAAAAACACTGCTCAAGAACAAGAAGTCACATAAGCAGCATTGTATTATCTTGATTTTATTCTTTTGCACAAGACAAGGAAGACTATTTTTTTCTTTTTATAGATTATATATTCTGGTGCTTCTAGGCTGGACTGGAACTTTGAGAGCATGAATGATGGAAAGTTGGAGCAGTAAAGAGTAAAGACAATATTTAAAAGATATGATTTTTGTTTATGATGAAGTATGTAGAATTTAAGTTCACAAAGAGATGCACTATTTCTACTTGAATGAAAATTCGAGATTTTACAATGCTACCCACAAGTCACAAGATATTTATCTTCAACCTATAATACTAAAAAACAATGAAACAGAGTGATGTAAATCATAAGACTCAAGTTGGATGGATGAAATGGAGGAGTTCGTAAGTGTAACTTGTTATGTAAAGGAGTAATCAAAGCTTAGGGAAAATTTTACTAAATAGCTGTAAGACTTGCAAAGTTATACTAGACTAAATATTGGGTAGTAAAAACCCAACCAGAGAATAACCTCAATTTCACAGAGATAAGAATGTTGAGTAGGATGAGTGTATAGACTAGAAAAGATAGAAATAGAAATGAATGTGATAAGTACTGAGATATAGTAGAAGATAGAAGTAGAGGATAGAAAGAGTAATAAAGCAGTAGAAATGGAATCAGTATGATGTAAGAGGTGTATTATTCAAGAAAGTACTCAGAATCAGCTAAAGCTCGAGGAAGGATATACAGAGCACTCAGTAGCTCACTCACTCCAATTTTAGCAAAATCTAGCCTAGCCTTTTTCCCTGACCCACCTCTGACACATATAGCTATTTCCAGTAACGGAATTCCCCTTACAGAAGGACCCACATGGTTCTAATCACCCAAATTAGTTACGTTTCCCACATGGCTGGAGGAGTCATTCTCTATTTTGCCCTTACCCTTCCTCCTCGAATAGACTTTTAATTCCCTCTTTTGTTGCTCTCTATCAATACTCCCCTCCAAAACTTCCAGCTTGTCCTCAAGATGGAGGAGAGGAAAAGTTGCTATTTATATCCTGTTGTGTTGGTCCTTACAGCAATGATCTCCTTTGGTTGAAGCTTCAATTCCCAGTCCTCTGTCAGTCCTTTGGGTAGTGGTTGGCTTTGAATATCCGGTGACCGGTGCTAGGCATTTCTTCAACACTGATGCATGAAAAACAGGATGGACCAAGGATTTAGGGGGTAATTTCAATCTATATGCGACCTTACCAATCCTCCCTTCGACCTCAAAAGGGCCATAATACCTGGGGCTCAATTTTTGGTTAGTCCTCCTTTCTAGGGAACAAAGTCTGTATGGATGTATCTTCAGAAAAACAGGTTCTTCAACTGCAAATTACACCTCCCTTCTCTTCTTATCAACTTGTTGTTTCATCTTCTCCTTGGCTCTGTTCAGAAACCATTTCAGTTCTTCAAGCACAGAATGTCGTTCAGCCAACAAGTTGTTCAATTCTTCAATAGCTGAGGACTGGACATCTCCTCTGATCAAGACCGGCAGGTCTCTACCATAGAGGGCCTTGAAGGGGGTTATGTTAGCTGACGCATTGTAGGTGGTGTTAAACCATAGCTCAGCCCAACTCAGCCACTTAGCCCATTCCTTAGGTATCAAGTAAGATTCCAAACATCAATTTACCACCTCTGTTTGCCCATCAGTTTGAGGGTGATAGGCCGATGTGTACTGCAGCTTTGTACTCGCTTATTTGAACATGCCAGTCCAAAAAGCGCTCATAAACAACCTGTCCCTATCTGTCAAGATCTTTGCTGGGAATCCATGTAATTTCACAACCTCTTTGACAAAAGAGGCAGCCACATCTTTGCCTATAAGGGAGTCTAAGTCCAATAAAATGGGCATACTTCGTCAATCTGTCTACCACCACCATTATGGTATCCCATTCCTAGAGATATTGGCAACCCTCCAATAAAATCCATCGTCACTCCTTCCCAAACCTTATCCGGTACTGGTAGAGGCTGGAGCAACCCGGCTGGTGACAAGGTGTCATATTTGTTGCGACATCAAATTTCACAGCTTTGTACGTATTTCTGTATAGAGCTCCTCATGCCTTCCCACTAAACCAGTCTTGCTATGACTTATAAGTCCTAAAACATCCCGAATGCCCCCCTACAACTGAGTTGTGGAATTCATGAAGGATTAGAGGGATTCTAGGGGAATTCTTAGGAATCACCAACCTGTCTTGGTAGTATAGTAGAAGATAGAAGTAAAGGATAGAAAGAGTAACAAAACAGTAGAAATGGAATCAGTATGATGTACGGGGTGTATTACTCAAGAAAAATTCAGAATCAGCCAAAGCTCGAGGAAGGATATACAGAGCACTTAGTAGCTCATTCACTCCAATTTTAGCAAAATCTATTGTAGTCTTTTTCCCTAGCCCACCTCTAACACATATAGCTATTTCCAAGAACAAAATTCCCCTTTCGGAAGGACCCCACATGGTCCTAACAACCCAAAATAGTTATGTTGCCCACATGGCTGGAGGAGCCATTCTCTATTTTTCCCTTACCCTTTCTCCTCACATAGACTTTTAATTCCCTCTTTTGCTGCTCTCTATCAGAATGCATTAGAGACAATTTGGAATACCACCTCTAGTGGACAATATGGTATAATCTTACCTCAAGTAGTTTGGTTAGGTGTGGATAAGGCCTGTGGAAAGTCCCAGTAAAAAAAGATCAGATGGGGGTATTTGTCCCAAAAACTAAAGGTAGAGAAATAAAGAAAAAGTGAAAAACTACAAGCAGAATCATTGAAAGATATTTAGTGTTTAACAATTTGACTGTTGACATGATTAACTATGGGACATTACGATGTCTGCTGATCCAAGATCCATATAGCTGAATGCACGTATAAGGACAAGGTTTGGCTGAAGGTTGGTTGTTGGAAGGTTAAAATTACTCTAGATCCATAGCCACACTCTAAATATTTACATGTATAGGATGTACTATGTATTCGAGCCTCATCGACATATGTATTAAAAATGATATCTTGGGATGGGTGTAAAGCTAAATTACTTTTGCCCCAATAAGCAATTCAAATGGATCCTTAAATTTGTGGCTATGTTTGAATATGAATATATATACTATGCTTGAAAACAAATAGATATAATGAAAATGAAAATTTATGTGACTGGAAGTGGGTTTGACAATAAGTTTTGGTTTTTTAAAGCAATGTTCATTACTTATGATTTTGCATAATAAAAGCCCTGCATTTCTTTCTTTTATATTAGGATATTGAAGCAAATTTTTCTTTCACTACATTGTTACAGTCTTCATACATAGTCATTCCTTTTTTGTATTGCAAGGAAACACATTTCATTTCAATAACAAAAATCTGATAAGGTCCTACAGCATAATATCACCGTATGATTTCTGAATGTGCAACAAACCAAAATAAATGCTAAGAATAACAATATTTGGTATAAATATGTACTTTTTTTTAAAAAAGAAAAAACTATCTGATTCAAACCTGCTGAGAAGTATATAGGAACCTTCAAATTCATGCGTTCCCAGTAGTCATCCAATAAAATGCATAGTTCCTACACACCATAATAACTTTGTAAAAATGAGATGACCATTACGCCTCGACCAGTCTTTTGATAATCAAACTGGTTACTTAACCAGACGAGAGTAGTTCATGGCTCATCAATCCAGCTGTGGTGGAGTGTAACTTTCATATCTTTAAAGGGATTTCTTAGACACAATAGCAAGATTAAGCATTTGGCTTCCAAACGATGTAAATAATCACTTGGTCTTTTAAGGAGGCTTTCTTCACAAATATGTTTTAGGGATTGGCAACTTTATTCCATTGATGGTTTCTGTTAGAATAGTCCCATGTTGGTTGGAGATAAGGCCTAGATAGCTATATAATTACTTGGGCAACCCTCCACCTATGAGCTAGCTTTTAGAGTGGAGTTAGGCCGACTATCTTAAGAGTTTCTTTTAACTATGTTGTTTTTTGTTTTGCTCTTATAATAGGGCCCCTCATCCATCAAATTCTTTGTATTTCCTTCACATCATCTTATAGAAATTTATTTCTAATGAAAAATAAATAAAAAATAAGCAACCCTATAGTTTTATATACATGTATATTTCTCTAATTTTGGGCCACTTTCCAACAGTTATTACCCTGTTTTTCAAATGTGGCTTTATGTCTTTTAATTGTAGTTTCAGTATCATCACAACACAACACCATGATATATTGATAGACCTGGGAGGCTCGGTCAGGTCTATCAAAGAAGGGAGAAGAAGAAGGCTTAGGTGGCAGCAGCAGGAGCTGAGCTGGCAGCTAGTTAGAGGTAGTTACTTTTAGTTAGTTGTATAAATAGATTTGTTGTATAGCGTTTATTCATGCAATTTTACGTACACTTCATTGTAATTCTTGAGAGAAATCCTCTCCAAGGGAGTAGTTCTTGAGAGAAATCTTAGGGTTTTTGGTGATTGCCAAGCCCTAATTGAACAATAAAATCCTCCTTCTACTTTCCCTACCAGATGAATCCTAACACATTTAGAAGTCAACATGTGTCTTCTGCTTCAACATGGAAACATTAAGATGTGCACTGGTGCAATAATTTCTTGAACTTCATTACTTCACCCATTGGCTATAACAGCCCTTGACATACAAATTACAATCAGTGAGATAAAAAGCAATCTTAATGCGAATACCTGAGCTCTTCCAAGAGCAAATGTTGGAATGAGCACTTTTCCTCCACCAGAAACACATTTATGAACCTAAATCAATTTGTAAACTTAGTAACCAACAAAAGAGTAAATTGTACATTAGGTGCACTTGAATCAGAAGGAAAGCTGATATATATATATATATATATGAGGAGGGATACTTTGACACCGGTGTAAGATTTACTACGCTTATACCTTCAATAACTTTTGATAGAATATATTTATTGTCGATCCAACCGTTGAATTACAATTACATATCAAAGTGATTGTATGTGCCAAATTTCAAATAAATTGAACAACTATAAGATTGTGATCAAAGTATTCTAAGTTACACACGTTTGCGAACTATTTATTACGTCGATTTATAGACATACAAAAAATGTATCAAATGATTTCTGATTAATATAAAATTTATTATAGATGATCTATAGTATATAAGCTTTCAATCCAACGGTGGATTTTGAAAAAAACATATTCAATAAAGAGTTATAGTCGGTGTAAGATCTACATTATATCTTACACCGGTGTAAACGTATCCCTCCTCTATATATATATATATATTAATGAATCCAGTATGTTGGATCCTTGGAAACATTTTGCTTTCAGTTGGATACAGAAGAAGGCAGTAAAACCACAAAAAATTATGAGTGAATTCTTCAATTTGTTTTTTTAAGAAAAAGGATAAATATAACAAAATTGGAGGAAAAAAAGGAAGTAAGCCAGTAGAAAATAAATTACTGATTCCTCCTACAATAATAATAAGAGACTTAAATAAAATGTATATTGACAGGAAGGGCCAATCAAACTTCCTGACTATCTATCAAAGTACCCACACTTAACTGGCAGGCTGATACATGACAATCATAAATAACCCCAAATCTAGACACTCCTAGATAATGTTTCCTTTTCTTTCCCTTTTGATAAATAAAAGATGGTTTTATTACAAGGAAAAAGTGGACTATGGAAGTAAGATCAAAAGTGCTTTTTCTTAAATAGATCTCTTAAATCAAATAAAGGCAGCAACTTACATATACAGTTGTACCACATAAACCTCTTCAGAGTGATTGGTACATATATATATATATATACTTACAGCTTTGAGGAATTCCCTCTCACGAGCATATCTCGAATCACGTATTGTAGTTGCATATGTGGACCTGAAAGGAGAATGTTGCAACAGATATGTTATATTCAGGTGCAATGTGTTCAATTACACAATTTAGGGTGGAAAGTGTTATAATATTTATCAATTAGGGTGAAAAATGCATTTGACCCTCAAATATAAATTAAATTAATAGTAAATAATGGGAGCAACAAGAGTTGAACTCATGACCTCTTGGTCACATACACAACCAGGTTTCCAACAGTTTAGGCTGATATGTGCAGGCAGCGGAATGGTTCATGTTTCCAACAGTAATATCAAAAAGTAATTAACTTTGCATGCGTGCGTACATTACAATAAAAGAAATGTATACTCAAAATCTAAAATCATTGTAGAAAATGAACTAATACTATTAATACGCCTTAAAAACAATAAATAAGTTTTAAAAAAAGATCATGTATCGCCTTCTCTAAATATTGATAATGTCGTCAAAAGACTTATTGTCACAATCGGTGATGCTTTTTTTTTTTCCCTTTTTTTTGCATAGAAGCAATCTGTTATGCTCTTACTCAGTTATGAGAAGGTCAAGTCGTAATCGATCAATTTGAGCTGCTCCAAGGTGTCTATCTGGTGTCATATTGTAGTCTCCCGTATATACCATTTCTGCATCTCCCACCTTTGCATGGAACATTGCAGCACCGATAACCTTAAGAATTTATTCAAGGAGAAATGATCAGCTAAGAGTGCTAAAACATCAATTTAAGGTATTGAAAGAACAAATATCTATTCCTACAAGGCAGACCAGGGAAAGTAAGCCGAAAAATGAAAGCAATATAAAATAAATGAGAATAGAAGGAAGTTGTATTAAACAGTTAATTATCTCAAGATCATATCAGCATGATAATCACCACCCCTTCTATTTATTATTCACAAACAATAAAAAGATAGGCTGAAAGTCAATACTTTGAAACTCTCTGTTACATACACAGAATATGGCAAGAGAAGAAGATTCTAAGAATATGGAGGAAGGACTGATAAGCACAGAATAGAGAGATAGATAGAACAGAAGATAAAGGAAAGGGTAGAGGAGTATTATTCAATCAGAGAACCAAATACACGAGGGAGGATTCTGAGCTACTGAGTAGCTCATACACTCCAAGATAACATCAAATCCAGCCTAACCTCCTAGATCCTCCCTCACAACACAAATACTCTCTCCCATAACAGAATTCCCCACCCCGCACCTGGTCCCACATCACCACAGTGCTAGTTGGTTGTAACTCCTGCCACCGTGGCTGTAGGAGTATTACCCAATTTGTCCTTCTTCATTCTTCTCTGATAGACCTTCAGAGTTGGGCTGGGCTGTTGCTCTTTCACCATGGGCTGTTGCTGACTCCCATCAAGGTCAATGGGCTGCTGATCACTATCAGGGACCCATGCCAAAAAAGGGAAAATTTAACCTCTACCTCTTAGATACAGCCGTAGGTTGAACACAAATGGGAGGGGAGAGAATGGGAATAAGGGACTGGGGGTGGGGGTAGGGAGAGGTTCAAGGACAGTGAGGAGGCAGGGAATGTTATTAACGAGGGGAGTATACTAAGGAGAGGGTACTTTTGAGAGAGGGGTAGACTATCGAATCTCTACTATCGTTACCTTCTTACGTTCTTGTTATTTCTGCAATTTTAAATCCATTACTGAGAGGTCATCACACTGATACACTACTTGCTCTCAGATTTCTGTATTTCTCTGTTATTTCCTCTGTTTTCTTCTACCTCAGCTTGGTACCAGTTTACACGCTCCCAAGTCCAATCTGCGTTTGTTTGCGGAGACACTAGACACAGAGACAATGACACCAATGTCTAGGACATTGTGTCCTGTGTCTCTATAATGTGTTTGGCATTGATGCACAGGACATCAATCTAGTTCTTGTACCATGTTTGGAGTAACATGCACAAGTCATAGTGTCACTATACAAGTGGAATTGGAGGGGCAATGAATGAAATTTCAAATTGTTTACAAGGATAAAATCGGAAGAAATTTTCATTAAACTCAATTTGTGTTCCATTAAAATTTGTGTCTCAGACTTGTGTCCCAGTGTCCCTTCTAATGAAGAGCACACTGAAAAGTCATTTTGTGTGCCTCTTTAATGTGTCCCTGTTCTTAATTTTTTCTGTGTCCCTCTTACAAAACGGATGACACATTAATTGTGTCACTGTCTCAATGTCTCTGTGCCTAATGTCCCTGCAAACAAACACACCCTATGTTTCATCCACTCTTCCCTAACATAATCAGGCCACATATTTTCTCATATCCTGACCTTCCAAACTCAGCGGGGTTGGTTAGGATATCGTTTTCCTTACTTGTGCCACATGCCCCACATACATCGGCAGCCCCCTTTGAATTTCACCTCACATATACTTTTATCTTAGCAGAATTACCAGTATCCTAATCAGCTAATCCTAATCAAATAACCCCCAGCTTATCATTCAATGCATTGTCTAGCTAAATGTGGTTGTTGGGTAGGGAAGATGATAAACTAACACAGTCCAGCCCAAAAACTCACCCCCTCTGTTAAATGATGGCATTTTACCTTCCCCGATTAAACCTTACTGAGCAATGTGACTCTGGTCGTGTGACAAGGCCAATAGTTCACAATAGAAATAAGGCAATCAAGCATAAAAAGACATTGGGACAGATCTGTATTGGCTTCCAGAAAAGTGTTATGCTCCTTGAATTTGAAAAAGCTATCTTTCCCAGACTTCTAATGGAATTCCAGACACTTTCATCTCACTCTGATTATGATACAGTTTTTAACAATCAATTTTGGCACCCAATCCTCTAGTGTCTTTCATTCAACAAAGTTAAACAAGAACTTCAATGGTGAGAAATTCACCAACATATCTGAAGCTAAATCTATTGCTGCAACTGCAAATAAAATATATCTTCAGAGATGAAGCTCAAAAGCCTTACATGTCCTGCGTAATAGGCACGAATCTGTAGATCTTCATCTACTTGCACAGTTTGCCTCAGATCTACAGCAATAACTGTACAGTACACAGGAACAAATCAGATTATAATGGTTTTGTGAAGATAAGAGAACAATAGTAGTGCTAGAAGTATAGTGATTTTGGTTAAGAACCCACTGTATTCCCTAAAATCCACACCAAACTTGTGATAAATATAGTAGACTCTCTTTATAACCAGTTTTGAAATTCATAATCACGTAAAAGTAATCTGAATATGTTACTGATTTTTTTGAAAAAAAAAAAAATAGATGGCATATTTTATAGACCAGAAAATGAATATTTGTTTGCCGTGAACATGTAAAGAAATAACTCTGTCAGCTATGTGAGTGCATTACATAAAGTGCATTCCACTGATAGGCTTACTAGATTGAATATAAGCATATGTCTAAGCCAAATACATTTGTTATCTCAACATAAAGATACAGCAAAATATAAGAGGATCCTCCTCCATTACCTTTCTTCATGCACTCAGCAATATGATCAGAAGTAAATTGCTCTTCCTCACCACGACGATCAACCATCACTCTTCGATAATCTTCCAACATCAAAGGAGCCAAAGCTTTTGTTGGATACTGCTTAATGAAATGAAAGTCAAGTTAAAGTAACTATTATAGAATTAGAATCCAGAAGCCAGTTCAGCACTTAAACTATTTGAATCACCGGGAAAAAATGCCTTTGGCCAAATCGTACTGGCATTGAAGCTCTGCCATGCTCACAACATCTTAGTATCTCTCCGGACAGCGCTGACCGAGTAAAGAATAGCATCCAAATATTCAAACAAAAATTAGACCATGACCATGTGCATATGCAATAAAAATCATCCATGGATAGTCAAAATACAACAACCACTTTTAACAACCAACATTCCCAATGTCGTAACGTTTTGATCATTATTTCCTTCCCCAAAAACACTTGGAACTTCAATCAAGTATATCTGCTTTTGCCGAATTATTTTTTCCAATCAAACAATTTTAAGGATTTTGTTTTAATCTATTAAATTTATTGACTTTTTTTTTCGCTTTGCCCAATCCTGACCCGTTGACAATCTCTTCCTCTTTCATAAGAGTAATACAGTATCTTCCTAGGTGAGAAAACTTCACATTATTCCTAAAGCATATTCATCTTCCACATTCATGAAATATTCACATGAGGAACCAATTAATCCTACACGCCTAATAATTCAATCGAGTGCGTTTGTTTCAACTTTAAAAAAGTGATCATAAAACTTAAACTTTTATATATATAACTGAAAAAAAAAGAGGTAAAAACAGAACTATGAAATATTCACATTATGAGGATCTACTTAATCCTAAACGCTTAATAATTCAGTCGAGTGCGTTTATTTCAACTTTAAAAAAGTGATCATGAAACTTAAATTTTATATATAACTGGAAAAAAAAAAGATTTAATTTTCTTCCACTAACAGTGTACTATTCTTTTACACAGTCATCCAATCATTTGCTGTCACATCAGCCATGATTGTATTTTCTCTCTCCCATTACTTGAAAAGTCATACAAACGGAGCCTTTTGATTGGACGACAGGGTAAAATATCTTTACACTGACAGTGTATCAAAATTAAACTAAAAAAAAAAAAGAGGTAAAAACAGAACTACTACCGTGAAAGCATTTTATCAAACAGTTAGCGTGTGTTTTGGTTCCCACAGTTGAGTTGGAAATAATTAATTTAGGATGAAGTAAAGTTATCTGTTTTGCATTTTCACTTCTTAAATAAGTGAGTAACTTTGAAAATAATTAATTCTAATAGAAACTACCGTCTCACAACAATACTATCAAATCCATTTTTTTAACATCTTTTCTAAATACAAATCAACTTTTTCTATACCAATCATGTTAAAAACAATTCTTTCAACATCCATTACTTCAAAAGCAATTCTACCAAAATCTAAGCCAAACAGAGAACTCACAGTCATGTAAATCGGTCCACGATAGCCACAAACTTCAGTGAAGTAAGGTAACGCCCCAACGTGGTCCAAGTGACTGCAAAATTTCAATTTTCACAAACAATGACACAGAACAGAAGTGTTGAAATCCTTAAACAAAATTTTCACCAAAAGAGCATAAAAATAAAAAAACAAAAGAGTGATGATGAGGATACAAATGAGTGATGATGATGCAAGAGATGGCACTATCGAAATCCCCAGAGCAAGAAATTCGACTGAAATCAGGGTAACGACGATGGTCCAAGTGGCCCATGTGCATTCCGCAGTCGAACATGATGCGCTTCCCATTGATGGTCACGACGACGCAGCTCTTCCCTACCTCTTGCCCAGCACCTGCAAATAGAAAAGAAGAATAACTAAATAAATAAATAAATAAAATAGTGTGCTTGAGAGAAGAAAGAAATAATGAAAAGGGAGGAGGAACAAGTACCCAGGACTAGAGTTTCAATGGCCATGGATGTTTGTTTTGTTTTGCAGCAATAAGCTGTGTGTAGACTCTAGAGTCTAGACTTCAAAACTAAATAACAATTGATTCCAAATGATCGATCACAGAAAACAAACCCAACAAATCAATGGTCCCTAATTCGGGTGTGTGGTTTGAGGAATGAGAAGACGACGTTATGGAGTGAGTGGGTGCCGCGGTGGCTCTGTGTGTGTTCGTTGAGCAAGGAGAAAAAGGATGTTGTGAGAGGGAGTGGTTCGCGCGATGAAAGGAAAGACAAGGGTTTAGTGATTAAGGGGTTTAGTGATTTTTTTTTATTTTGGTGAGTAAAAAGCAAATTGGTCTCTATCAATATTTTGTCACACACTACACATAGGTTTCTAGCCAAATAAATAGTAAAATGGTCCCTAATCAATATAAATGTTAGACTTATAGGCTGCGTTTGGATTCAAGAGTGGACACGGAGAGACAGAGACAATACAGGAAAAATAACTATTTCAGTATCGTGTTTGTTTGTGTGGATGGAGACAACGGATATAAAATCAAAATGACATTGTTGAGCCTCGCCAAACCACCAATGACCACCGTCGGACCATCGCCAGCCACCACTGACTGCCGCTGGTGCACCACCGGACCACCGCCGGCCGCCGCCGGACCACAACCGATTGCCGACCGACCGCCGTCGGACCATGACCGGCCGCTGCCGAACCACAATCGGCCGCCGTCGGCCGCCTTTCGGACCACCATTCAACCACCACCAAAGAAGGGTATTATTGTAAAAATAATTTTTGTCTCCGTCTCCGTTTTAGCGTCCCAAGTATATGGAGATAACAAAATACGGATTCTCTACAAAACAAACATGATACAAATAAATTTGTACTCCGTCCCCTATCTCCATGACCAAACGCAACCATAGGTCCTTCAATTACTTTCAATATTTAAATAACATTTGACTCGTAGGTCCCTAACCAATACAACATGCCCTCCACTCCTCCAGTAGTATCCTCGCGCGAACCCAATAATCACGCCAAGCGACCTACTCTTCCAGGATGCAAAATGGAGCACTCTGTTATTCTTCAACGCGCGAGCAATTGTATTTAACTTCACCATTTGATGAAATCAAGTTAGAATCGAATTTGGATTAAATAGCCAAAATATCCTCTATAAAAGTAAATACATTGCGGAAGAAATTGGTTTTTCAGAATTTGAAAGCCTAGTCCTTCACATTTCAAAAAATAAGACAAATTTGTCCTTCCGTATATGTTTGTACAATGGTTTCTTTGTTGTACGGACATCTACGGAATGACCTGAATTTATCATCTTTTCTAAAATGTGAACGATCAAATTGGAATTTCCAATTTTGAGGAACCAATTTATCCGACGATGATATTTCTGAAGGATTAAAATGATATTTAGTCTTGAATAAGTTGAATTTGATTTTATCATTAACAGCAAAGTTTAAAGTAGTAGAATTAGAACCATTTGAATTCAATTCTATTATTTGGAATAAATTATTAAAATTATAGAATTGAGATGAATTTCAATGTTTGGTATATTTATAAAATTAATTGAATTCTTTCAATGGAAAAGTTTATTTTTTATTAATATAACATTATATCTAATAGAATATTATAATTTGGGTAGACATATCTTTGACAATGCACTTTTTAAGTGATAATTAAGTGAGAAATAATTTGCAAGCAGGTGAAAATCAGTAATGTTTGACGTACAACATAAATACGTCCAACTTGTATCCAACGTGTGCTATCAATGTTACAAGATATGTGCTATACGTATATCACATATACATATAGCACACATCCTGTAACATGGATAACGTATTTATATTGTATCTCAGGCATTATTAGGTGAAAATACCTCGAATTTATGTCCACCCCATTCACTTCCAGTAGAGTCCTCTTCTGTTATATTATACCAGTCCTTCAGTTGCTTTAGAATTTCAGTTGTTCTATTCAAATCCTTTTAGATGTCAGTATAGATTGTTGCTATATATAAGCTATCATTTGTAATAGATATCAATATAATTCATATACATTTTCATTCATTATTCTCTTATTTATCTCTTTGATCATTGAATGTGATAACATGAATTCTAAGAATATGATCTTGAACAAGAGAGAGCCTCCAGGCACACAACTCAGGAAACCTAACTAACCATTGATCATGGAGGAAAACCCTATCTAAACGACTACTCCGTTCTTCGACCCGGAGCACCTCATTACAAATATAATTTAAAATATTATGCATTTGTGATGGCTGAAAATTTAAGTAAACCTTGATAATTTTCATAAATAATTTACCCCAGTAAAAAAGAATTGCAGCATCAATCATTGAATTCTTACAGTATTCACATGAATGTAATTTTACAAATGACCAGTTCTGGTTTGTAGATAGTTATAGAATCAGTTCCAAAACCAGTTCCGGCACCTAATAATACAGCAAATGACCTACATAAAAAAAAAACACCGCAAAAATATTGGAAAATGGCAGCAATTAATATTCACAGAAATCGAACAGTAAAATGAAGATGTTTAGGCTTTCCATTGTTTGTACAAATTACACTAAGCAGAAGACTTGGGTATCTTGAATTGTTTCTTGAGAAATTGGGATGCGTCTGAATCGCTCCTATGGCATAATATTCTTAATAGAGTTTTGGAATCAGATCCTAGTTTGCTTTTGCCACCTTGCATTTCCATGCCACTAGCAGATTTCAAGTCTTCAATCAACTCTCGCGTCTGCAAAAATAATACACGGATATAATACTGCTCATTTCAAGAAATTATTGTGAGAAAATATATTCTAAGAGTAATAAATTACAAGATAATATCGCACAGTGAGCAACACCTTCGGCAAGAAAATGTACATAATATATGGGGTAAATTACACTAACCACTCTTGAGGTTTGATTAATTCACCCGAATCCCCTCTATTTGTTTAGGTGACATTGATTTCTAATAACTCAGTTTCATGGGAGATCAGTGTAATAATTTCACAATCTCAGGATCCTTCTAAACAAATTTTAGAAAGCGAAGGTGGGATGATTTTTACCAAACCTTAGAGGAGGTTAGTGTAATTTGGTATAGATCAGACTAGGATCATAATCACAAGAATGGCACTATGATATGGCTATGGCTGTCGAAAAGCCATCTAATCCCAAACATTTCAATCTGCTAGCTGTATACTGATTATTAGATTATTGGAGCAGAAAGAAAAGTAGGTGAAGTGGTGAACTAACCTCGTAGCCATGCAACTTGATCACATGACGAACGCGTGCGACCTGATTTTCGACAACACCTCGAGGAAGCCCATCGCCTCCTGATATAAAGAATTCCTACAAAATATATCCAAAATGAAGTTAAAACAGGAAATTTGATGTATCAATGGCCTTAATTACATCAAAACTCTACCAAAGCTCAGAAATGTTCAACGGTAAGTAACTTCACTTTGGTTTTGAAATTTACCAAGGGCTTCAACAAGTAATTAATGCATAAGAAAGTGCAGATTTGTTATCTTAAAGGAGTCTTTATTATTATTTTTTTTTCTTCGAAACCTACAAGAACAAAATACGTAAACAGAAAAGGAAAAAAAGATCAATGTAACAAAGCTTTACATAGACATCTCATAAGAAAAAACCGTGAGGCATGAGCTTGACACCAAGTAGACAAAATGGATGCAAGCTAACAGTACTTATCCCGAATCAAGTACTGTGTGAAAGAAATCTCCTTATACAATAGTTATTGCATTATAAATTGCACATTGCCATAAAAATTTAGCCTCTTTTCTTCCCTCAAACATGAAAGCTAACCGTCGGGAACTAGTCCAATGAGCTAGGGGACACAACATTCATTGATAATGCAAAATAAGAAGTGCCATGGCGAAACAGCTGCCGAACAATGTATGAATAAATGTGATACAGATTTTTGGAAAGCACCACATATTCCATACAAATCATGAGAAAGAGGCTTATGTGACCAACAAACCCAAAATATGTAATTAGGTCAATTCTCTGTAAAAGTACCACAATCCAAATTAAGGACCTGACCTTAGAGGATGCCTCAGATTTCCACAAAGGTTTGTCAAGAAGAAAAATGCGCCTATTCAAAGTACTGGTAAGGAATTGAAAAAAGGATTCACATGAATATTCCCCCGGCTTCGTTTGGATAATTGATGGTGGATGGAGTGGGATTACATGCAGTGGAATATAAAGGAATGGTATGGGACGATATAAATTTCATATGATCGTTTGGATATTTAATAAAATGGAATGGAATGGAATGATACATTTTTTTAAAAAAATTGGCTTAAAAGAGAGTGATTCCATCCCATACCTCCCAATTTGGAGGGGATGAGAAATGTTAAAAATGATGAAATTGGATGGAATTGATCCCATCCCCTCCCATTCCATCCCATCTCTCTATAATAAATCCAAACAATGGAACATTAAAAAATCTCATCTCTTTCCATTCCATTCCATCCCCTCCCATCAATCCAAACAAAGGAACTTCCATTAAAAAAGAAAAATGCTACTTGTACATACAACAATACTCATCCACCCATTTTCCACCCATTTAAAAAGTTGCCAACTTTTGAATGGGTGGATGACACTGTTGTATGTAGAAATAGCAGTCCCCATTAAAAAATTTCCTATCATTTGGATTCAAAACAAGTAAAAAATTCCATAACACAATATTCTCGAATAGTGTAAAAATCATGGATAGGAGAATTATGTGAAGGGAATAATGTAAAGAAGAACAAAGACACAAACATGGAAAAGCACCAGTAAAAGGAACCTTCATACCCATTAGTCCTCCCGAAGTATAATGTGAGGACCATTACCCATATTCAAGGAAACCAAAGACTTAATGGAAAGGAAACCATGAGAGGAATTTCCAAGGGCTCATTTCAAATGACAGGCTTAATTAGCAATGTAGGCATCCCATTCTTTATATCCTAAACCATACCTATTTTAAATTACTCAATGCCAGCCACGGAAAGTAAGGTTCAAAGGAAAACACTATAGCCATTGAACAGAGAAATATTCCTGATCAACATATTACGAAGACATAAACCCCCTTGACTTTCAGCCTAGAAGAGGACCCTTGGAAAGTTTAAGCAACAAAAGGGAATTGCTGAAGCTTTCTATATCCATATCTATGAACAAGATGGGATCATTCACAAATTGCATACATGGCAACCATCTCCTTGAAGCCCACTAACTGTTGAATGTTGTAATAGTAAATTTGGCAGATAACCAAATAGAAACCAGGTAATGCTCTTCCTTAGGAAAATGTTTGGCCATTTGCAATAGCTGAGATTCACCCTACCAAGATTTGTTTCATGGGTGGACACTAGACAGAGAGGTATGAGGAAATATTCTGATTTAATGATGATATAAGTGGAGTAATACATTGTTAGCTGGATTAGTTTATGCAGAAAAAGAATGGGCAAAACCAGTTCGTTAGCATACTAATATTTATTTGCTAAACTGCTATGGAGATTTTTCTATATAATTTGTAGGATATATCTAGAGAACAGGGAGTGCCTTTGTACTAAAAAAAAATAGACTAAGGGAGCTGCAGAAGGCATCAAGAAGAAAAGTGAAATCCAAAAGGTTCCAGCATTCCCATTTTACAGGGGCTGAAAGATTCGTTCTTATTGTAAGTTGGGCTTTTTTTTTTTTGTGGCGGGTTGGGGAGGCTTTAAGTGTAGGGAAAATTCCATGGATAGCTCCATGTGTAACATATTTATGGAAATTTTATCCCTCAACCCAACACACCCTTAAACCACTACCATATAATCAAGCATCCTTCCACAGAAAGCAACTATTAGCCATTAAAAGTGAATTTTTCCTTTTACATAGTGTATTCTTGATATAGCTTTCATAAAAATTAAAAAAAAATTATACATTTTCTTCATTGGCCAGCCAATCTTAACCATTCACTGGATTTGAACCATCAACTTGGTCACAATCGTATTTTATAATGAAAAAGGTTTCATAGAATACCAACATGAAATTGGCCTGTTGCAAATTAAAGTTTCCTTTTGCCATTAAAATGACAAAAGTTACGATACCTTTAGGACTTCAAGATCTTCCTCTAATAATTTTGCATCACCAGGAAAGAAAACTCTTGATGAACCTCCATCTAATATCACACGAAGCAAGCCATCCTAACAACAGGAAAATGTTTAAAATCACAGTACTAGTAATGAATTTATCAAAAGCAAGGCTAAGATACCAACCAATGATGCCTGAAGAAGACTTGTCACTATGCGATCCCTGAGAGGCTCCACAACAATATCACAAAGTTGACTAAGTTCCTAGATTAAGTGATACGGGAAAAGTGAAGATCAAATGATAAATTAAGTGATAGACTTTCAAGTGAATGCAAATATAAAAGTGAGTAGTGCTTCAAGTTAGATAGATATTACTCACTAACAAATATTTCATAAACTAATGGAACTTCCAATATGGACGGTGCAATTGGGTGAGTAAGAAAGTGATAGAATAAATAGTGATATCACCTAGACTGATGAGCCCATATGATGACTGCATTTCTTCTTCTTTTTTAATTATCATACAGAATAAAGTCCATCATATTGGAAGAATGATATTGTGAATGTAAAACGGTTGGAAGACATGGTCATAGCTCTGAAGTTTTTACTAGATGGAATTAGTGTTGTTAGTGCATATACACCACAAGTAGAATTAAAAGAGCACCAGAAAATAAAATTTTGCGAGGATTTACAAAGCTTAGTTCAAGGAATAAGAAGAAAACTTTTCTTAAAATGGGATCCAAATGGTCATGTGGAGAACAGAGCTAATAGATATGAGGGCTTGCATAGGAGATATGGAACATGAGAAGCAAATACAGAGGATAAGGCTACATTAGATAATTCTTCAGATTTCAATTCTACAATAGTTAACACTTATTTTTGCTAACAAGAACAACATCACGTCACCTATAAGAGTAGGGTTAATACTTTGTTGGTATTAATAAAAAGGAAACATACAAAATTGTGCAAATTAGAAAGAGGTAAGGCTTATGAGACATACTATGAAGCAATTGGAAAGGGTAACTAGATGGAGATAAGACAAGAAACCCACATTATGGATAATAAGTTTAGTTTATTCCTACAAGATTTACCAAGGAAGTGATTTATTTGCAATAAAAGCTTATGGTGAGATGTTAGAGGAATCAAATATATTTATTTACATGTGGTTTTCATTGATTTGGAAAGAAAACAACTAATTTGTCTAATCAACACCACCTAGTAGGATAAATCTTGGTTGTTGTTGTTTGTATTTACAAATAACGAACAATCTAACAAGACAATATGAATATTGGAAACTTCATGATGAGACAAGAATTACCATATCAAGAGGTTCTATGAGTGCATCCATCCTAGAGCCTGCAACACTGGGTTTGTATAAGTTGTCTATAAATGGGACTCTAAGATCCCAGAAGATGATTTTGGTTCCTGCAAGTCAATAATTAGACCAAGAAAGTAAAAGAAGAAAAGTTTGATATGCAAGAAAAGTGCTAGTGTTCCATATTCTCACCAGTATACTCACAAATGCGGTCCATTGCAGCATTTATAGCTTTTCTACTTCCATCAAATGTATCCTTTTGAGAAAAACTTTTGGACTTCCCATCTAAGGATTTCTCTATAGACAGAAGCAATACAGAAACGTACAGCACAAGAACAGATTTCAGCATTCGATTAAGAGAAAAAAATTGCAAAAGCAATATATAAAGAGAGAAAAGAAATAGAACATCAACAGAAATACCCATATGTACTCATGTAAATGGTAAAAACAGAAGAACAAATCAGTATGAATAACAAACTTTTTATGCATAATCATGCATTTATTCCTATATAGCTATATATACTTATATAGTACTGCTGGCACGTATGCTATGTAAGCATTTTGAACCGAAGTATTTTGCCCACACATATTACTATTTGACTTTATGATATTCTCAACACAAAAAGGATATCGTGAGATTATTAATTTATTCTAAAAAAACATGATCCTATCCCAGAACAATATAACAGCAACGAGACAACCTGAAAATATAGGCATTTCTCTTTATCAAAATGCACCACAGAATGGTAAAAGATCAAATAGTTAGTTGATTAAAAAAATCAGCTATATACAGTTTTCCCCTTTTGACAAAAGAAAGCTGGGACAAGAATTTGCAAATAGAAATCTAATACAGATATAACAGTTCAGACACATACTTATAAGTTTCTCCTGGGACCTTTTACTTGTCCATCGCTCCCAAATGCTATCTTCCAATTTATTCAGATGACTAATTGCATACTGTAGATGGCAGAAAAACTTCTGTTATTAGAAGGAAAACTTCCAAATACTATTACTTTTCAGAAGAAAAACTATGAAAAATAAAGATGAAATACGGAACAAACAATAAAGACAAATAGCATTTAGAGACGGCAACGATAACCCCATTATCCAATTTCCTGCTCCTAAAGGGTGCAATTGTGAGTGTGACTTTTGGAGGGGAGGAGAGGGAAGGGAAGGAGTTTGGACTGTGAAATTTTGATACTTCACAAATCCCTTTCACAAACACACTCATAGTAAACCCAGCTAAGTTTTCATCCAAGATCAGCTGTCCCAGTCAGTTATACAGTGGCCCAGGCTACCGACTATGATGTTAGCACATATAAGAGAGTGAAAAAGCCCGCCAATGAATTATCTTCCAATATTGCCAAACAGAGAATTGTTTAAAGTTAATAATTCACTTAAAATTATTGAATGATTAGCTAAATTATTGTGTTTTTTTCTTGAGAAAAGAAATTGGAATGTCAAGCATTATATACTTGTATTCAACGACATAGAAGATAAGAGGCCTTCAAGTTGCTGAAAATATAGTTTCCATCATTAAGTTCTAAAGTCTATAAGAAAAACCAAAAAAATGTATAGCATGCAGTAGCAGTAAATACACGAATTTGGAAATTAAGTCAACGTTTTTGCTAAGGGAAAATTACAAAAGGATACTGATAGAACAGGGCTAGGCATAGATAGATAATAGTAGAAGTCTAGGAAGAATTCCCTTATATGCGACCCGGGATGACGAATTAGTTGGAGCGAAGTTTCAAATACCGTGGGTGTCCAAGAGAAAAGAGAATGGGATTGAGGTTATAAAGTCCTGGATCTCACTACTTATTTTCAGCATATACTTACCTTGATCTTGATAATTCTTACGTTGACGCTGTTATATCAGTTCGTTTATAAATATCTTCATGCATTGTTCAAGAACAGAACAGAACAGAAATGAAATACAAACCTTCAATCATACTATAACGATTATGGATACAAGTATACAACTCCTATTTCACCAGTATCCAATAATGAACTTAAAAATAAAAAAATACAAATAAGAGCAGGAAAATTCGATGCAACCACTTCTTGTCTAATGAAAATAAGCATGTACAACAAAAAATTTGGATATGACGTTAATAATGGACAAAAGCTAGTGAAAAAATTATGAGAAAAACAAAACCATCAACACCAAATAATACATGTCAATTCAAAAATATGATGAGAAACACGGATTCATTAAGAAGGGAGCTTCAATGATAAAAAGAAGGAGATATCCTTGAAACCACAGAAACAAGTGTGAAAACTAGCTACTTACAAAGCAAGTTTGTTAGAACTCACATATAAAGTGTTTAATTGAACACAAAGTGTTGAAGTTGCAAGGACACTGATTTCATTTGGCTTTATTTCATCAGGCACTCGAGCATCAAATAGTTCCTTCTTCACAAAAGCCTTTATACCAGCTTCCTTTTTGTATCTTGTTAGAATAGGAACAGGTGGTGTTAAATCCTCCTTGCTTGCTGTGTAAATGAAAGAAAACTTCAGGATTCATTCTAATATATCATCCACAAAATAAGAAAACTCTTAATAGATGATGACAAAATTATGTATGATTGAGACACATTTGCACTAAATGAAATATAATGATTACATTACAGCATATACTAAGGAAGACCGAAGATGTAGCTAAGCAATTTACAGCAGTTAAGGATATTGGGAATTTGTTGATAAGGGGGTAAACAATATTAGTAAGTTGTAACTTTACTGCCATGTTTTAGGATGCACCCAAAAAAAATCAGCAAGTCAACCTTGTATCAAGTAGCACATTTGTTATTCTCTGGATTATAAAAAATTGGGTTTTTCTAACGATTGCTCAATATAGTTATGCAAATAGCCCTGTATGGTGTTATGCTAATAATTAATAAGAAGCTACTTCATCATGTGATCACCATAATTAGACCATGTTTGAAAATCTGAATATGATAGTACAATAATTAAATAACAACATAGTCTTGTTCCACTAGGTTGTGTCAACTAAATGGATCAAACGATGACATAGTGCCTTGTCATTAATCATATTTATATTTAGTCAAACAATTACCATGGTGAGATTCTGCAATTTTATTTTTCCATAGTAGGTCCTACCCTAACTTTATCTTCAAAGCATTTGTTCTTTAATTCTATTTTTTTTCTAGTATATCCACTCATCCAATGGAACATTCTTATTTCTACGATGTTAAGCCTATTTTTCTATATGTTGAGAGATTGGAAGACTATTTTTATGGAGTTTTATGTTTTTATGGAGGAGGATCACTAACCCTCCTACCATCTTGTTTCATTCTCTCTTCTTATCTTAATAATATTCTTATTTTATCAAAAAAAAAAAACGGCCAACATTAAGTCTCGAACAACATGACTAGTTTTCCAGTTATGCAGTAAAACTTTCACTTAAACTTGACTACTAGAGTGGTTCTCCTTAACTAGATAAAAGAGGACAGTTGTGAAAGATAATTGAAAGCCAGCGTAAAATTTCATTGAATCTTTATGATATGGGTCAGAGCAATAACTAAAATCTAGCTAAAATTTAATATATTTATGAAGATAGAAAACAAACAACTAAATTTGCTATTGTGGGGATTTGGCTCCCACCATGCTGTGTATAGGACCAATACTTTGGAAAGAAATATGCAGAACGAAATACTAACTGATCCCATCATAAAACATGAATTTATCCAAGTTCCCCTCTGCTGGAAGTAATCAGATTTTTATGGTGTTAGAAATAAAGAAAGTGTCTAGTAATATTTTTATTATACCTTAGAATATCATATAATAGTGCACATATCTTAGAATATTAAATGCTATCTGATATCATCTCTTAGAATATTAAAGTCTATCTTATATCATCTCTTAGATTTACTTCATGATTTGTCTATTTAATTAGGATTAGGATTAGGATTAGGATTAGTATCATTAAAAACAGGAATTGATGCTTTTATATCACACTGTATAACATCATAATATATCCTTTCAATATATTCTCATATTATTCAAAGTATTCAGTCTCTCGTTTCTTCCTATCCTATCTAAAAAACACAATCTTAACATGTGGATAGTTTTGATCCTAGATCTATCATTGAATTGTGTACAATAAGATCTATCAATAAACTTAAATATGTAGCATCCACTCACCCAAGTCATTAACAACATGATTTGCATACACTTGAAGAGCATTGTCAATGCCTCGGAACAAGCTATTCAATTCTGTAAACCTCATTGGGACTTTAAGACCAAAAAATTGATCAACCGTCTGCACCCAATAAAATAGCAACTGAATTGAAAGTGCAGGAAATATAATTGAAAGAAATTTATAAACAAGTAGTTAATCATATGGAAGAACGATGAACATTCAAAAACAAAGATGTCAACTCAAGTCCACTAGTGGAAAGGCTGAACCACACTTCTCTACCTGTCAGATTCCTTGAGAAGACACTCATGCTAAAAAATAAATAAATAATAATAGTAGTATAAAATACCATGCAGTAATTCTACTAAAGCAACTTGAACTTTAGAAATGTAAGAGGTGAATTTAGGTTAAGATAACAAACTTTAACTATGGTATTAAAAAATTAAATGGAGCAGCTCGTAAGGAAGTGCTCTTCTGAAAATCAATAACAGACAAAAACCATCGTTAAATTTCATATGCCACATTTCTCATGTTGTTCTGGTAATTAATTAACCATTATAGCAAAACAGATGATGTCTCCACTTTCACACAAGAATAAAAAACACAAAATGGGTCCAAAATACAATTGATATACACCTTGGCCTCCAACATTTTTTAAGGTCAAAGAAATGGAAGTGAAAACTGAAATTATGTAACAAATTTTAGATGTCATTTAAGAAGGAAGCATAAATTAGATAATTGAAGTGAAGTATCCTATAGCAGAAACAAGGTTTGGTAAGATGTAAAAGAAACTAAAAAACAATACCATGTACCTTGGAGGAGCTACTCTTAACTACTTGAACTTTTTCATTATTCATTTGATTAGATTTTCTGCTTTTTCTATTTTGAGGCATATGGGGCTATCTATAGGTTTTTTTCTTGTAATGTGCAATACCAAAAAGATAAGCGATGCAGAAATGTTGAAAATGCATGATCCAGGTAAATACCAAAGGTCATAACTACTGCTCATGTCTTCCAGACAATTTATGCTATTGCAAAGTTTTAATTTGGTAGATCATGAAAGACAATTTGTTGTACAACACTACAACCATATAATATATCCTAGAGAGACTACACATTCCTACCTCCTCCACAATCCTGTAAACTTCCACAATAGAACCGGCATGCCGTTGTTGAGGAGATATTGGGTCCCAATGCTGTGAAAGAATATTCACAGAATATTAAAACATTTGTGCAGTGAAGAAGCTTAATCAAAACAGAGCGAAAGATGATTAAGCCTAACTTAAGAGAAACAAAAATACAAATAAATCAATTATTACAACAAGACAAAAAGGAAAATAGGGGCAAATATATGTTACAATATATTTATGCAAGTAAAATTATGCATGAGATTGGGATTGACCAGCATAAGTGTGCAGAAATCCAATTCCACACAAATGAACAACTTTTCATAAAACAATGTTCAAGAAATTCACTGTTGGATTGAAAATTGAGACATAGAACGTCAAAGTTAGAAATGTTGCATGTAACTAATATGTGTGCCATTAGAATGTGTAGCTATCATGTTATCAATGTGTGGCATGGGAATGTGTTGCTGCCAAATGGTTGTTATTGCCTTGGAAATATTAAGCTCTTAGGAAATAGCTTCTAGTTTATTATTGAGTCCTGAAAACATGCTATATATTTATCTCCTAATGTGTATTTTTAGAGCTGCTGTGTGTCATACTAATCACCTAAGAACCCAAGCATTTTCTCCACACAAACTTGTTCCACATCCTCTTTTCTCTCTTAACATCTCTTTCAGCATGATACCAGAGAAGAACCATCCTTCATGACCTATGTACCAATTATTCTGCTGCAGAGTTTCTACAATTTAGAATTCATTTGTAATTCATGTCGTCGCCTACTATGACAAAGAGTAGACATTATTACTCCATCCAATGACAAAGCCTTTCCTGTCAAGAACCATGTTCTAAGAAACTCCAACTCTAAGCCTTCTCAACTTAAAATACATTTAGAATAGTGGGTCTAACACCATTCCAAAATATAGGATATTTTGGTTATATCCCTATACAACATGGAACTGGATATCTGGAGTATGGCCCAATATCAATTATAGAATAGGCTCTGATACCATCTTAGAATTGTAACCTAACATCAACCCAAAATATATCTCATGGAATGGGAGGAGGATTGCTTAAAAGGCTATCTTGATGACATCTCTCAATAATTACTCAACAAAGACCAAGCTAAACCATACTTTCTTTTCCCAGTATCAGAAAATAAACCTATTCCAATCTAACAGAGAGGACCTCAGCTATGAACTTACAAGTTGATGCTTGTTACATGACTAATTGGCTGGCTGTTCTTTTTCATGGTGAATTCATTCTATTCAGCACCAGAAGATAAACAAGAGTTTATGCCCACCAGTAATCTTGCAAAACATTGATATTGATCATATTGATGACTCAAAAGCATTGTATGACATGCAGTAAAAAAAATATTTCCTTTTTCGTATAATTGATAAAAATGGATTGTAGACAACAACTGAAAATGGTAAGAAGACCTAACAATTCTTTTTGTAAAATTCAATTACATATCAAATACACAACAACAACAACAACAAGTCTTATCTAACTATGTGAAGTCGGCTACATGGATCAAACGACGTCATTGCGCTCTATCGTGAATAATGTTAGGATTTAGGCCATTAACTCTCAAATCTTCCTCGACAATCCCTTTTATAGTCTTCTTTGGTCTTCCTCTACCCCAAGTTATCGTTGTATCTCTCATCTGGTCCACCCTCTTGACTATATGTTCTCCTGATCTTCTTTCCACATGGTCATACTATCTAACGCGAGATTCAACCATCTTATCAATAATAGAGACTACACCAAGTCTCTCTCTTATGCTTTCATTTCTTATCTTGTCTTTTCTCGTGTGACCGCTCATCCACCGGAGCATCCTCATCTCCACTACGCTAACTTTGTGTTTGTGTTGGCTCTTTGCTGCCCAACACTCTGTCTCGTATAACATAGCGGATCTGATAGCCGTGCGATAAAATTTACCTTTAAGTTTTAAAGGTACCTTCTTATCGTATATAAAGCCCGATGCACTTCTCCATTTCATCCATCCAGCTTGAATCCTTTGATTGACATCTTCATCTATCTCTTTGTTATCCTGGATGATGTAACCACAGTATTTAAAGCTCTTAACCTAATGTATGACATTTTCCCCTATCTTCACTTCTATATCTGAGTATTCTCGCTGCTTGCAGAACTTACAATGCATGTATTCCGTCTTATTGCGACTTATGTGCAGACCATGCACTTCCAAAGCTTGTTTCCACTTCTCCAATTACATATCAAATGTTACAACAAAATTCCAACCCTACTCCTCAAAGCCCAAAGGAAAGAGAAGTAGAAAGATTGAAACAATAGCTAGAGAAATTGTTAGCTCCAAGAACCCTTGTTCGTCACCGAATAATTTTGAGTGATAAAAATTCTAAGTGTTGTATAAGTTTTTTGGTTCAAACAACTAATATTTTGACTAAGTGTTTTTCAGAGTGCCACTGTCCTGTTGATACCACAGACCTGTTGGTGCACTGGACTCATATGCCACTGCCCTGTTGGTGCCACTGCCTTGTTGGTGTCACTACCCTGTTGGTGTCACTGCCCTGTTGGTGCCACTGCTCTGTTGGTGCCACTGACCTGTTGGTACCATTGACCTGTTGGTGTCACTGACCTGTTGGTGTCACTACCCTGTTGGTACCACCTACCTGCTGCTGCCACTGACATGTTGGTGCCACTGGACTAAGGTAGACCCTGCTCATGCACTGTACTAAAATAGACCCTTGTCATCCACTGGATAAGAGTCATCCTCACAAGTGATAAAAGGTGAAACACACCTCATCATCGTACCTTGTTGGCACAAACTCAAGCCATCAGGAGTCAATAGGATCAAAAATATTCTAAGTGTCAAAGCTATCAAGACTACAAGAGTCCAAGTGATCAAGACACTCTTTGACCAAGACTACAAGACTCTAAGACTACAAACATCAAGTTAAGTGGACCAAGTTACAACAACTACAATACGCATTCTCCACAAGTCTTGAAGAAAACAAGTGTCATGACACAACACAAGCTATCTCATGACTAAACACCTCAAGCTTGGTGACAAGTGAACAAGCAAGCACACCATGAAGTTAGCCACAATGAAGATGGTGCATGAAGCATGACAAGGACAAAGGAAGAGTTTCCTTATTTAGAATGAGGGGAGCTACATCTATAAATACCCACTCATTTGACAAACAACTTAAGAGAATTGTCCAAAAAAACGCTGAAACGCTGTCAAAAATACATACATCATATTCGAGCATTTTAGATATATTTTTAAGATCAAAGCTTGTATCTTGCTTGAATTTTCTTTGAATCTCTGGGTAGAATTATAAGAACACTCTAGCATCACTAGTTATTCCCACAAGAACAAACAAGAGAAAAACTTAGTTGCATCTAAGTTCTTGTTTGATCTTTAGAATTGAATTTTCTATTCACAAACCTGTTTGTATAAGTCCTTCGGATTGTGAAGGCAGAAAGACCTTAGTGGGACTAAGGCAGAGTAGAAAAAGTCCTTCGGTGTTGAAGTCAGTGAAATCATCTCTAATGTGAGGTGTATTCAGTCACTTCTGGTGTGAAGTACAGTGAAGTCCCCTATGGTGTGCACTGTGCAGAGGTAAAGAAATTCCTTCAAGTGGTTGAAGGTGTTGTTTAATGAACTCCCAAGTGAAACTTGGAGACTGAAGTAGGCACATTGTCGAACCAGTATAAAAATATGTGTGTGCTTTTCTCTCTTTTACTTTCATTAAGATATATTGTCATATACACTTATCACACACACCAAAACGTTCATCATTCATTGCATAACGTTTAACTTAACCGTTCTGCTGCATTAGACAAGCTAACGCTTGAACAACACTTAAGTTTCAGAAAAATCAATTTTAAACAAGGCGTTATTCAACCCCCTTCTCATGCCACAACCACCTTCAGAAATATGTGAAAGTGAAAATGAAACTAGACTTCAAGAAGATCTATGTCCCATCTAGTGACCGAAATAATACTGTTGATAAACAGCTTACCTCCTGTTGAATAGCCCGCTCTACCCAACCTAAAATTCTTCCAAGCTGAGAGTTGACCCAGCGTAACACCAATGTTCCAGATTTTTCCTCAATCTACAACAAAAAATAACAACAAAAAAAATACACGGGCATAAGTTTAGAATAAATAAAGATCAGAAGATAAAATGACAGAACACTATGAAGCAGAACCTGTCTTACAGTAGGCAACTGCAATACTATTTGACAAGATATATGTAATCAACAACCTTAATGATGATAAAAGGAAACTACTAAGCAGATAATTCACATTATGCCCGTATTCTGTCATCTGCAACATGACATTCGATCTACTAATCATGACTGATCCAAACAAAGAAAGCCCTTTAATTCTGATGGCATCATTTAGGATCAAGTATATGGCACATTTAACCAGGGTCCTAAAATAGAAGCGATAACAACTAACAAGATATATTTGATAAAGAATACAAGGAGGGAAACATTTTATATATCTCCCATCACTTTCATATTCTTGATACTTCTATTGCTACACACAGAAAAAGATGAGAGATTGATGAGGACATAATAGGAAGCACAATGGATAACTTGATGGAGACTGAATTGGGGCGCAATATTGGGGGCTTAGGAGGACCAATGACAAGAGCAAGGATGAAGAAAGCTAAGGAGGCTTTGAACAAAATAATTGCAATTTTAATGGAAGAGCATCCTAAGCTTGAGTGAGATCCAAAAACAATCATGTGCATTCAAGCTTTTGAAGACAATCAATTGAATGAATAATGAGGGCTGAATGGCCAAAAACAATCATGTGCATTCAAGCTTTTGAAGACAATCAATTGAATGAATAATGAGGGCTGAATGGCGCATTCAAAGAGGACTTCACTCATCATTTTATTATTTTTTCAGTTATGTTTTGAGTTGTAATAAGCTTCTTTAAGAATGGATGTTACTTGCATTTTATTTTCCTTTAATTGGTTGTTTTATTTGATGATTAGAACCAACATAGGTTGTTGGTTTTTCCTTTCTTTTATGCGCCCATCATAGGCTGAAGTAGGTTGCATTTTATTTATTTTAATCATAGAAAATGAATCAGCCATTAGAACTATTATTAGGGGAGTTACAAAACTAACTCATGAATGAGTCTTAAAGAGTGTAACTTAAGCCTATATATGCATGATAGCTGCATGGAATAAAATAACTCAGATTTTATTTTGTTAATCTGTGAGAATTCTCTTTGTTTAAGAGTAACTCATTCCAAGACTTATCAAAGATAATTCCTTTGTGGTGTCTAAGGCTTATCTTCCTCAGGGAGTGGCGCCTATAAACTCTTTTACTTATTCTTGTTTTTTTTTAATTATTTGTTCTTAATTTTCGAATTTTGCTTCCTAAAAGATCCAAGTTTATATCTCATCTATTTGGATTCTTATCAGAGATTGGGAGGAGGAACTTCAATGTAGACAGATAAGTTAAATTCTCAGTACCAAGGAAAAAGGAAAAAATATTTGTGCATTCTGAAAGTATTCTAACCACCTAACCTGGTAGAGGTTTAATTTCTTGCACAAGATCTCAGCATTTTCTTCTTGGCATGCACCTGTAATAAGTGCCATTATGAACTGCTCTAGACTTTCAGCTTCTGGGAATACAGAAATGACATCCTCAGATAGATGTTCGGCACCATCCAGAAAGGGTTTCTAAAATACAAATAAAGAAATTCCTGTCATTTCAAAGACATGTTCCAAAAGGTGATCAGAGAAGTAAGAATATATCCAAATCTTGTATGCGCTGACCAGTCTATGGCCATAAAGTTTGTGAATTAATGATGCAGATACAACAACTGCTTGAGGATGCCTCTGAGATAAAATAGGCATGAAAGTTCCTGAATCTTTTTTCAGGAGCTTCTTGAGTTCTTCTGCAAGCAATGCCAAAGGATGCTCATGTGACATATCTGCTCTTTCAACAACTTGCAGTGTCTGCAGAAAGTAAGGAGATTCCTTATAAGTAGGTATAAAGGTGGAATAACAAAACAAGCTCTTCCTCAATCCTGCAGTTTGAAGATAAAAAAAAGGAAGAGGGGAGTGGGGGAACTAAATCAAATGTTGCCGCACACATTCAAATCAAAAGGCAGAATCAAGAAAAAGATATTAAAAACAATTTTTAAGTAATATAATGAACAAGGAGACTTGTTATTTATCAGTCAAGTGGAAGATATTGTTGAATACCAAATAAAGATTTCAATGTTCAAAATAAAAAAGCTCACAAAAACTCCTTATAAACAGTCAAACACAAACATCTTTACAACATCAACTACAATATCAGAATTTTCAATTTTCAACCAGAATACTCACCCTTGAAAATGCATTCTTGATAGATGAAGATATATATAACTCTATCTGATCACGATCACTAATTGGCAAAGAATGCATAGTCTGCGGAAAACATGGTAAAAGAAACTTTCAATAAAAGAAATTTATAGCCTACTCTAATATTTGTGAAAGATGTCATCAAACTGAATTACACACTTCTGGTTCTTCCAGTAGAAGCCTCCTGGTAATCATTGCAACTGCCACAATCTTTTCCATTGTTGTTGAACCCTAAAAAGGTATACGAGATTGAGAAGTGTTACAAAACAAAAATAAAGGTGCAACTCAATATACCAGAATTGAGTGGCTAAAGCTTGAAACGACTTTTGATGAGAAAAGAAGAGTGGGAAGGATATAAAGAATCTTCCATAAAAAGAACAAAAAACAGCACCCAACCACAGCAGCTAGAAACCAATTGAAACATCTAAATACATGTTGAAACGGTATTTATATGCAACAAGAACCAATTTCTCTACTAAATTCAATGTATTTGATGGATTAAGTCAACCATGAGACAAAAAGTCCAACAAATACATACAACAAAATCTGATGGGTTTAGTACTTCCATAATTGCAGGCATAGTTTCAAATTTCCAATTTAAACACTATATTATCCATGATTTGTACATTGCAATTAATTAATCAACAATAACAACTGTTGAAACATGATGATTAAGGAGATAATATCACCCATACTCACTCATTGCTCACCTACACTCACTCATTGCTCACCCATACTCACCCATGCACAATAAATTGTAATAAGCTGTCTTTCTCCCTAGATTGTGCCAATAAATAAGGCAATGTATTTTATGATTTCATATAACAAAATAAACAAATACATTACTTCTTTCAACTACAACAATTATGCTTCTTCCAACTAGGATAACTGAACTACATGGATCAAACAACACCATAGTCATACCTTGTGGTGTAAGAAAACCATTTAAATCTAAACTTTTCTTTGCAGTTTTGCTTAGAGTTTATCTTGATTTCCCTCCATCTCTAACTATTAAGCTACCCATCATCTATAATAACAACAAATAAGTCTTTCCTACTAAGTAGGGTCGGCAATATAGATCAAACTCTCAAACAACATCATATTGCTCTATCATGTATCTGTTCAACCCATTGAGTATTGACATTTAAATCTCTTCTATCTATTTCTCTTATAGTTTTCCCAAATATTCCTCTACAACTAGTTATAGTATGATAAGAACAGAATATAGACAGAACAGATAGAATAATGGTGATGTAAGGGATGTATTATTGAATGATGAAATACTCAGTAAAAGCCAAATACTCGAGGAAGGGATTCAGAGAACTTAGTACCCCAAGGCCCAAACACTCCAAATTAGGAACAAACCCAAGCCTACCCTCTCTGACTCACTAACTGACACCTATATCCTTCCCCACAACAAATTCCCCTTACACAAAGGGCCCTACATGTCCAAACCACTTAAGGCGAGATTCTACCATCCTTTCTATTGTAGGAATTTACCTCAATATTCTCCCTTATACACTCATTCCTAATTCTATCGTGTCTAGTGTAACCACTCATCAATTGCAATATCTCTAACTATGAAGCTATCCTTGGTCCAATCAACTTTTTTTTATTCAAACTTCGATAGGTCTTCTCTAGGCATGATCAGACCATCCAAGAGCATTACCAGACCATCAAAGATGAGATTTTACCATATTTTTCACAACAGATGCTACCACGATTTTCTCTCATGCATTCATTCCTATCCCTATATAGTCTAGCATGTCCACTCTTCCAATACAACAATCTTATCTATGCTATATTCAAGCCTATTCTCTTGTTTCTTACATTCAATCCCAAATAACATCACAAGTCTAATAGTTATGCTGTAAATTTTTTCTCTAAGTGTGTGATACTTTTGTATCGCAAACAATAGACAAAACATTCCTTCACTTTACTAAATATTTACTATTATGATATGAGATATCCTCTAAAACAGCCCCCAAACAGAAAAATCTTAAAAACATATTACTTCACAAAGCTCCACAACAACCAGAACAATGATATATAGAAACATATCCAGAATTCCAGGTATCACATCCAGCACGTAGCACCTAACAACCTAAATGGTCAACAAACCTCACTGAAGTGTAGATGGTAGTCTCCAAGCTGTTTGTCAGCCCATCTCTGAATTGGTGTTAAGAAAGCCTGTAAGAAAGACATATCCCGTTCACCTTCAACTTTTGAAAGCAAGCTTTTCAAGTTCAACCTTTCTTGTTGGCCTCGTTGTTCCATTAGCGGTATTTTCTTTAATTGATCAATTGCATGAAGCAAAACTCCTTGCTCACTTGTTATAACATACTGCATCACCGGAATGAAATAATTTAACATTCACTAATGATTACAGAAAGAAAATGAGTGCATCATTATGAGCAAGAACATAATAGAGTAATGAAATAAAGAAAAGTAGAACAGCCAAACAGCAAACAATAAAAATAAACAAAAAAGAAAATATGCTCAATAGTCCATGCCATGTCAATAATATTTATTGGAATAATGTTTACCAAGCGACCTGTGACAGTGTGACCTTAATATTGATTAACAGTAAATTAAAAAAATATTTGTCCTTAGTCTTAACTAAATCAAGTCAATGGAAGAGACACATGAATATTATAAATTAAAGAGGCAATCATCCGAGGGAATAAATTGGGTTAATTTCTGATTATCTACTTAAAATCTAAAACTATTTGTTTCTTACATTCTGGAGTTCAAAATTTATGTCATTTTTAAAGCTTTATGGCACCATCCTTTGGGATGACCCCCACACCCATAGTCATAGAGAATAATAATTCATATTCAATGTCATGACTGGTAATTGTCTGTGGTTAAATTACTATCTAAAGCAATACAGACCATACTTCTTATGTTTCAGCAGAGAAATTAGAGAAAGAAAGCACAATTAGGTGAACTGAAGCACATAAGGAAAAATTCGGGCCTAACAGAACTAGCAAGCAATCAGTCCTAGATGTGGCAAAGATGAGTGCTTCTTTCAGTTTATTTTACTTGCAAACAAAAGGCAATATAGCAGTCCAACGATAAAAATAAAATTAAGAAAAAAATATATATCAGTTGTTATACTATACCTGACGAAATAAAACCCATGCATAGCAGGTGTGATGGATTGTCTCTGTGATCCCTAAAACTCGCCAAGTTGACTTCAAAAGTTCAAGAATCTCCTCCACTTCCTGCAAATAAGTTCAGCCATGGAGAGAAAACAGAATTTATAGAAATGATCTAATGTGCTTTCTTGATTATCTTTGACAAAATAAAAATTATTTTAGTATATTGCAATAAGACAATAAAAAGGGTTATCAAAGAGGATTTGAGCATTAATGGGCTAAACCCAAACATGATTCACAACGGGACGCAATGGAATCGTTTGATCCATGTAGTTTACCGCACATAGCGGGATAAGGTTTGTTGTTGTTGTTGTTATATTGCAACTAAATACATGTTCTACAATAACTCTGCATTTCCTTTCCCTTCACATTAACAAAAAGGCAAAAATAATTGATTTATCCCCTAACTTATTCTCTATTTTCAAATTTTCCCTCTAAGTAATAAATGTTTCAGTATTGTACTCTAACTTTCAAAAATAATTTAACATGTTTGGGAAGTGGGTGAAACAGCTTCTTGTTTACAAGAAAAGCTGTTTAGAAGAAAGCAGAAACAGTTTTTTTCTTAAAAAAAGCTATCTTGCATTACCAATCATGCAATTTATTACTTGTTAGAAAAAAAGCTGTTTTATGATATCAATGAAATGTTATACCCAATTTACCCCTATGTAGTATCTAATATAATATTATTCCATACCCATTTCAGTGATTTACAACAAAAAGCGATTATTTTTTAACAATCCAAATTAAACAAATTTACTTAAAATCAGTTTTTAAGCTAAAATATCTAAACTTAAATTTATCATTAAATAAGCAATTATTTAAAAAGCAATTACACAAATAGGCAATAATTGAAATAAGTATAATTTTTTCAATTTTCCCAAACATGCACTTATTCTCTTCATAAGCATCATTGGTTACAATGACGGAATGGTCCTATCTGCCCTCTGAGTAGGCAAAAGCAATAAAGATGACATCTTACGTGGCAAGTTTTATTTTCAAACCTCATGTCTAGTGCAACAAACAACACGACATATAAAAGAAGACATGTGCTCAATTTTTTAAAAACTTAGAGGAAAAATTTGAAATATGATCTATGATAGAGCTCTATGGCATCGCATAATCCATATAGCCAACCCACTTAGTGGGATAAGGCTCACTTACTGTTGTATAGGACAAATTCAAAATGTTTATCACCTAGAGGACGAATTTGAAACATTGATTACTTAATGGACATATACGAAAACAAGAAATAAATTAAGGGATGAATTAATTATTTTTGTTGGCAATAACAATAAAAGGATATAATGACTCAAACTAGCATGCTATAATTAATAATTGCCTCAAAAAAGAAAAAGACACCAACCTCCGTTAGCTTTCCTTCATCTAGCATGTCAAAAACACCTAAAAGTAATTTCTCATACAGTCTAACATTAAAGTGGTAGCCATCTGCCCAATGGCATATTTCGCCGGTTAAGTCACCACGAGCTGGCCTCTCAGCAAGTGGAATTGCAATCTCCCTCAGAGACCTCAAGCATTCTGTCCTTTGAAGTTCACCAGTTGAAGATGGGAGAAACTAAAAGGAAGATAGAAAGAATGATATGAAACAAGACAGTTAGTATAATCATGTTAGCCAGAATCAATCACACGTAATACAAAGGTAAGCCAATTCTAATTATTAATGCTGACAGAAGATGCAGGAATATATAACCAATCCGAAGGAGAATCACACACCTCGGATTCCTCAATCTTCGCCAAAAGAATTCTCAACTCATTTGTCTTGCGCCCGGATTCATTGAACCCAACAGCAGGGTGGTTAACAAGCCCCTCCTCCAAAACTTTTAACTGTACTGACACAAATTTGGAAATGTTCAACATTACACAAAAACTATTAGATACTAATATCTTCACATCACCATCAACAGATTTTAAAACCCAGTAGAGTAGATAAATGAAACAAAAGAAGGTTCAGAAACTGGTTATATTACCTGTCTCTTTTGCCACCGTATAAATGCCTTCTTGTCAGAAAATTCTGTGCGCGATGTACAGCAAAGCAACTCCAAAGGAATCAATAGAGTATCCATCCTTTTCCCTACTTTTCCCACAAGAGCATTTAGTAACCCTTGTCTTGTTCTAATATCCATCGTCTCAGATATCTGCATTAACTTATCTATAAATATGGGTGTGTAAAACAAAAGCAAACACAAATTAATTTTCATTTGTTTTTCACAGTTAACAAACATATACTGTCTCATTCCAGCTAGATAACAACACTGTCAAACATGTCATCTAAATTTGGTGGAAAAAACAGTGGTAATAAGACCAAAGTATGAGTTAATGGAACCCAAGCCTCATATACCTCCATTTGAACACGCATGGTTTCCAACAAGCCAACAAGTCCTGGAGCATTCTGAGACTGGGACACAACACTTCCACTTTTGCTGCGCCCTAGTTTCCTAATCAACCGGGATTTTTTGTCTTTCTTTTTTTCTTTGGATGGAACAATCAGACCCCTATTATACAAGAAACAGATGAAAGATTTCACATGTGGTAAAGAATCCACATAAAACTTTTGCAAGGAAAAGAGATCATCTCAAACTAAACATGCTATGAAAGCATACCCTGTAGCTCCAGCACAAGCCAAGAGGATCTCGTATGCAGTTTCACGTAGATCATCATCTGTGATGCCTAGATGCAGTAACACCACAAAGTAAGAAAATTCAACAACGCTTCACTCTGAACCTTTCAGTTAAGTTTGATGCAAAAATTATCTTAAAGTTACATCGTAGTCTTTTTCTATTACAGAAGAAATCATTAAGTTAAACTGTAAAAGAGATGTACATTGAATGAGGAATCAATCTTAATAGAGCAATAAAACAAAAATAAACAAAACTCTCATCCCAAAAAAGATCTCCTATAGAAGCAACCACAGGCTGACACCATATGACCATATAGAAGGCAAGAAATATTCTGCCACACAAAAGATGAGAAGGTACGAATTTCTGGTTAAGACATGTCCTTTATGCATACAAATGCCACAGGAAAAACATTTGTCTGAAGCCCTTAACTATAAAGACCACATTAGAAATATTTCCATGACCAACCAATCACCAATTAGTGACTTCATGTAAGAGGTTATCTTACCTGAATTGCCAACACTGTTGGTTCACTCAAGTTTCATATATTAATAAGTATTCCTATGCCCATGATATTCCACATATTTCAAGACAAAATACTATATATTTGACTGCATAGGAATTTTGGGAATCAAAATAACTTATCCAATGCACAAGGGTTCTAAAACAATCACCTGTGGCAAAAGAAGGCAATTTTACTGCAAGATCAGATGCATCATTTAGAGTCCTTTTAGCCCTGTAACTTTCAAAAACTGCAGAATCATCCTCATCCTCAAAGTCTTCAATGTCATCCACAGTCAACTCTTTCTCTTGTGTAGAGTCAAATACTGTAGAGTCAAATGACTCTGCTCTTGATACATTTGAAACAACAGGGGATGGTGCATAAACAGGAGATGGAGCAGAAACAGAAACAGGAGGAACTGCTGAAGCAGGAACAGGTGGTGGTGCCCTTTTGGGAGGTGAACCTGAAGACTCAGGATCAGTGACCAAATAAAACTCACCAACTGAACCTGTATCACTCTGTTAAAGCCAGAAGCATTTAAAATCCACGCTTAATCTTCAAAATAAGATTAACAAAAGCTTCAAACACCTAGGGTGTAGAAAACAGCCAATTACGACTAGAAATAATTAGCACAAGAGTTTCAAAGATATGTCATGTTCAGCAGCACATATTTAAACAGGGAAAGTCATGAAAAGTAATAAAAAGACAAGATGCAGCAATGATTCTAAACAGAGTAAGAATAATGTTAGCATATATTCCATAAAATTGTCATCAGAAAGTGGAAAACACAAAGCAGTACATCACTTATAATACTTAAATATGTTTAGAAGGACATTCACACACAACAAATGCTCCACAATTTGCAAAATTATACTCAACTCTTCTAAGACTGATGATATTACACTCAAAACCTTTATATTTTGTAAATTGTGACATTAAGCACCCCTATAAACATGCCACTAAGCACTCATGTAGGGAAGTTAGGCATGACAAAATATAGAGATTTCATGTGTAATATCACCTAGCGTTAGCATAATTAGAGTGCTCAGTGTAATTTACCAGATGCAGTTCCTGCATTTTCAGTAACAAGTTTTCAGATAAAGAAATATTATGGAATAAGATCAGGCGTCTGACACCTGTATGGTGCAAAGCTAATAATTTGTTTAGAGGTCTTTGCATCTCATATATGTCAAGAGATTGGAAATCTATGCATCACATATAGTTTTATTATGTACTTTGGAGGACCACTTATCCTCTACTTAAATGTAATTTTCCCCTCAAAAATTAATGAAATTCTTCTCTTATCAAAAAAATTAAATTTACCAGGAAAAAAAAAAAGAAAAGAAAAGATAAAACCATCAAAAGGACCAAATCATTACATACCATTTGGGGCAACCCAGTATGATCATGGTAATCTCTAATTGCTTCCGAAAGCTCAAGCAAAGAACCTACACAAAAGGATATCTAATTACAACAATGAATGAAAGCCAACCCAAAAAAATCAAAAACAAAAAAATAAATGATAAACAACAAGGTTAATTAATTGACCAAAGTGGACTCACTTCTTGTGGCACAGTTGAGAACATAATCAACACTAACTTGATCTAGATCCACATCATCCAGTGTAACAGCACCAGGAGGCATCACAACTTTCTTGATCAAGCTCCCCGAAAGTATAAAATCGAGGAGCACTCGCCTGTCCCTTCTGTACCTCTGGAGAAGCTCTACGGCATTCTCCCTGAAATTTCATCATTAAGGTATCAAATCACGCTAAGGATTACATTACTATGTAATAATTAGGTATCAAATCATAAATCTAATAATGAGTAGTGATTAGTTGAGAACTAAAGAGGCACTTACTCTTCCATGGCCAATTAAGGTACAAAATTTCTGAACTGAAGCAAATGCGCTATTCCTGCATCGAGAAAGATTCAGAAAATTAAAACTCAAATAGAACACCGAAACTGAAATCATGCATTCCTAGGGTGAATCAAGGTCAAGCACCATTTGAATCAAAAAAGAAAAAGACGAGATCAGAGTAGAGCAATTGTTATTCACTCCAGAAAAAAGCATGTGAAAAAAACGAGAAATTTCAACACAGAACACACGAGATCATTTTGACTTCGAAGTAGCCAAACGCGGCCTTATTGCTCACTTTGTTACAGAGCGGATCTTGAAAACGCGGAGAATGGAAGACGAGAATGAGAAGAAAGAAGGAACGAAACGAGTGAGAAAAACGAACCCTTTGAGGAAATGGGGTTGAAAGAAGGATTGAAATGAGTTGAGTGGCGAGTTGCAGAGAGTGAAAGGGAAAGTTGAGATGGTTTGAAGCTTCTGAGCTCTGTCTGACTTCGAAGACAGAGTGAGAAAGCAGCGTTGGCAAAATGCTTATGAACAACTAAAATTGGATCGGATGATTCATAATGATAATGAATAGAGATAGAGAAATGCTTTTTTTTTTTTTTTTTAAATTATATTTGTACAACACAAAAACATATCATCTACATCCTATGTATAGTTATTCAAGCACTATGCACATAGGATGCACTCCTTCTATTCATTCTTTCCTGCCACTTAATTTTTTTTTCTTTTTCACTCTCAAATCTCAACATACACATTACAATATTCCTAGGTCTCACTCTTCGTGCCCGTCAAGCCGCATTTTTATTGTCGAATTCTTATGAACATATAATATAATGCAAAGTGAAGACATACATATATTGTAACTGAACACATATTTATATTGTAACTGAACACATAATACAATTCAAAGTGAACATATACATATACTGTAACTGGACACATAATACAAACTAAAGTGAACACATACTTATATTGTAACTGAACACATAATACAATACAAAGTGAACACATGCATATACTCTAAGGTTGTGTTTGTTTTCAATGTCCCCGGGGCAGAGACACTGGGGCACTGAAAAATAGTGTCTGTGACCTGTTTGGTAAGGGGGGCACAGTGTCTTCAGGAGACAAAGTGCCCCATCTCATTTTGTGTTCACTCTGAAAGTGGAGTCACTGGAGACACTACTCGGAGACACAAAATATTTACCTATTTACCCCTCTTGACCATCACATTCTATACCCTCTTACATCATGGACCGCCACCCTACTCCACCATGGACCGCCACCGGCCACCTCCGCCAACACCATCGCCGACCAGCACACCGGCCACCATCGCCGGCCACCACCGCCAGCCACCGTCACCGGCCACTGCCGTCGGCGGCCACCACCGGTCCCTTCTGTCGGCCACCACCGCTAGCCACCTCCGCTGCCGCTAACCTCCGTCGGTCTTCATCACTCCATTAGGGGTAATTTTGTCTTCTTAAAATATTTCGTGCCCCCAATGTCACTGCCCCCGGTGGCACCAGTGCCTCTGCCCCCGGGGTCACTCCTAACAAACGCAACCTAACTGAATACATAATACAATGCAAAATAATAAAATTAATGAGTTTGAGATATTTTTATAAATAAATGTGTTTACTTTCCATACTTAAATGTGTTCATTATAATGAATAAATGTGTTCATTTGCTAACGATGTATGTTGCACATCCTTTGTCACCACACATTAAGTAGGTAGCACAATTCATCTTTCCTTGAAATTCAGCTTGAACCTCACAAAATTTTACATGAGTGTACTCAGCTTGCATTGAAATTGCTTCTCGATAGATGAATTTGACCTGTAAGAAATTGTGGTGTTCATTAATTGGAAATCAACTTCTACTTCCTTCTCTACCTCACTCCTTAATGCATTGTCATATTGTTTAACAAATTGTTGCAAGTTAGTCTTGGAGTTCAAATATCCATCAAAAAAGCATAATGCTTTCACTTTTGTGTTATGGATAACCCTGTCCAAAAATCATTCTTTAAAAATATTGGAACTCATCTATCCCTTTCATCGAACAAACCGTTCAATCATTCATTACTTTCAATATTGTACTCTTTCAAAAAATAATTCAACTTTTCCTCAAATTCATCCTTTGAAAGAGTGTTATACACGACTTATTTCATGCACTTTTCTTTATTTGTTTGTATGCCCCATAACCTTTTAGTTTTTTCGGTATCTACTTCATTATCTGTCATAGACACCACCTATGGCGAGTATTCACCAAGGCTGTTGCAATAGAATTAGCCTTGCATTGGTCTCTAACAATCTCATTTGATGCTTTCCTGGACATGGACTTCACCCACAATTTAAAACAGCCAAACAAAAGTAGACGTGTCTTCAGAAGAAACTAACCCACACCCAAGGAGTACAAAGTGACCATGATGATTCACACCAACAAAGGCGGCAAATGACATCTCATATTTGTTTGTGAGATACGCAGTGTCAAAGCTAACTACATATCCAAATGTTTCATAGCAAGTTCCACTCCTTGCATCAGTCCAGAAAATATTTTCAATGTGAAATCCTCATCAAAATCAATGTCATACAAAAAATTACAGTTTTGCTACTCCATTCTTCTAAAATAATCAAGTAGTGCTTTTGCATCTCCTTGCTTGCTTATAAAATGTCTTTCCTTTTGAATATAGTTTCTTACATCCTTCTCTACAATCGACAAGTTCTTGTGCCCACCAACGTCATGCACAAGAGCTTGGAAAGTTTTGTTTGTCCTAACACCGCTCAATAGTTTTTTTGACGTGCAAGCAGATAGTCTTGTTATATTTGAAAAATCTTGCCTTAGAAGGACTAAGATCATGACAATGTTCAAGAACAACATAACTTATTCTTCACTTCCCACTAATAATCTTTTTTGCAGTTGTTTTTGCCTCACATTTACCTACAACGGTTGACAGTGTCGTAAGTGTTTTATCAATTTTTGATCTCTGCTTACCCTCCCTTCGAAAAGAAAGCATTACATAATACAGTTCTTCATCCTTTGTTTTCTTCAAATTTCTAACCTTCCAATCAAAACTCATTTTAGTTTCATACCTCCTGTAAAATAACTTCACAGAATTATCATATTCAAACTTCAAACCAACAACAAGCTCTATTCTTTCGAAACAATCTTCAACATTATCAACATTAACAATAGGCTCAACATCACAGTCTATGTCATTGTTGCTGCCCTCCTCCTCCACTGCCTATAATTAATGTGTGAAGATATGTGTATACAATCCACATTAAAAGTATGCATCAATTTCAAATACTACAGCATCTCAAGTTTTTTAGGCATCATTAGTAAAATTTTTGCATCTTCTAGTCACATTTATGCATCGTCAATGACAAATTTGGTTTCAAGTCACGAGTCATTAAAACATAATATTACAACAACTTGTTTCTACCCAAACCAAACACACACAAAATATGAGCAAAGATGCTTACTGAGATTGCGTTTGTTTTTTCTGCCTCTAGAGTCAGAGGCACAAAGTTAGAGAAAAAGTGACTTCTTAGATTGTTTGATGTTGTGGTCACAATCAGAGAGACACTGAGTTACTCTGACCCAGTGAACAAATTTTTCCAGAGTCAGGTGATGGTTTAATGAATTTTCGTTCCAATTATGTCCTTATTCATTTTTCAAAATTTCAATCTCATCATTTTCAACCCTAACTATCATTTGTCTTATCAAAATAGATATGATATAAGACATTAATGAATATGGCTCTACGTATTTACCAAACAAAAGATAAAATTACTGTGACATTGAGTCAATGACTCCAGTGAGACTGACTTTGGTGACTCCACTAACTCTGACACTAAAGTCAGTAAAAACAAACACAGCAACCTAGTTGTTTTCAGCAAACCCTATTGTTAAAAACTATTTTTTAATGCGCTCATAATGATTCATTGAAATATATACTAATTTATTTTAACATATTTAAAAAAATAAATCTCCACTTCCATCATATACCTCTTTTAGTTCTAGGCTCTTTCGTCATCCTCTTTCAACTTCAATCACTACCCACCAAGCTTAGAAACAAGAGGAAATATGAGATGTGGGAGATGAACTTCTAAGTACTGCAACATCAAACCAAAAGTCAAGGCAGAGATAGAAGAGGAGAGGGTGCATCGATGGATAGAAGAGGAGATGGTGCATTGATGGGAAGAAGGTGAGAGAAGGAGGGAGGTAGAAGGAGGGGGAGTTGATATGAGGTGAGAGATGATATGAAATGAGAGAAAAATAAAAATGAATAAAATATTAATGCATATGAGTTAGCACGTGAGGGGAAGTATTTTTATTTTTAGTTTTATTTTTATTTTTTTCCTTACCTACACTATGCCTATATTTGATTTCTATCTCATACATTTATATAGGATATCAATCTAGCATTATTGACAAATAGTAATTATGTATGTATACTTAACCCTTTTAGGTGATGCTTAAAAGGCCATCCAATTCATTTGTTGACAAGTCGTAATTATGTGTATACGATGCTTAAAAGGCCATCCAGTTCATTCAGTCTTTACAATCGTAATGTTAGGGCTTTATATTCTTGAATCTCTATCCCTTATTCCATCTTCTCTCATTTTCATCGTTACGTTAACTTTCCCCAATCTAATGCAACACGGTGATTGCAACTTCTGGGTTGGAGGTTAATACGGAAAAATGAGAGAAAAAAGAGCAACTACAGTGCTACTATTGTAATTGGGCTAAAATACATAAATAATAGGAGAAAGAGAGTTTATTCGCGGTATACACTAAGTGGAAAAATTTTTCGAATTCTCGCTTATACAAAATCGGCACCCACTCTGCCGATTCGTACATCGCAAGAAAATCGGCACACAGTCTGCCGATTTGCATAAAAAATAGCAAAATCGGCACACTGCCTGCCAATTTGCATAATGTTTGAGTAATGTCCACTGCCAACCATTGCTTTTAATTGGCTACTTCAGCAATTATATTAAAAATATTAAATGTGCATCAAAGATTACTAGAGTCTAATTTAATATTAAAAATATCAATAACAATTTAATATTTTTAAATTATTAGTCTAACATTAAATATTATATTAATTAAATATTTTTAAATTTGGATTAACAATTTTAAAAATTTGAGTTATTACATATAATAACTAACAATGATTAATTTTATAATATACATTTACCATTACTTATTATTGTTGTGTGTTTTAAAAATGTTTAATTACTTCGGAGGTCCCTGTAGTTTCATCGATTTTTAAAATGGGTCCCTATACTTAAAATTTTTGTAATTGAGTCCCTACATTTTAACGTAAATTTTAATTAGGTCTCTAACACTAACTTTGTCACTTAACCACATTTTAGAAGTGTGGTTAAAAATAAAATAAAAAAATATTATAACATTTTAGTTATATGGTTTTTATAACAAAAAGAAAAATTAATAGTATTATTAAATTTTATTTATCTTTTATTTTTTTATTTTTTGTAATTTTATTTTGTTTCATATTATATTTTATTTATTTTTAATTTAATTAATTTATTTTTATATTTATTTTATTTTGAATAAATTTATTTTTATTTATTATAAAACTAAAAATAAAATTTAATTGAAATTAAATATAACATAAAATTAAATTAAAAAGAAAATAAATCTAAAATTAAAAATGTTTTAAAGTAAAAAATTATAAATAAAAAAAATTTAATAAGAATTTAAGAAAGATAATTTAAAATATTTATGTTATATTTAATTTATTTAAATATTTTTATATTCTTTATTTATTTTAATTTAATTGTCATAATATATAAATATAAATTTATTAAGAATAAAAATAAATATAAAAATTAATTAATTAAATAATAAATAAATAAATATAATATGAAATAAAACAAAATTGTAAAAAATGAAAAAATAAAAGATAAATAAAATATAAATAAAATGTAATAATACTATTATTTTTTCTTTTGATTATAAATACCATATAATTAAAATGTTGTAATATTTTTTTCTTTTATCTTTGACCACACTTCTAAAATGTGGCTAAGTGACAAAATTAGTACTAGGGACCTAATTAAAATTTATTTTAAATTGTAGGGACTCAATTACAAAAATTTTAAGTATAAGGATCCATTTGGAAAATCGATAAAACTATAGGGACCTCCTGAGTAATTAAACCTTTTAAAAATCTACGGTAAAGAACTAATCTTTGATGCATATTATTTCTTTCAAAATAATTAATAATAACAACATAATAATACTAATGAGGTTTAAAATCTAGATATAATAATTTAAACACCAGATTTAATATTCATATAAAAACTTTAATATATATATATATATATATATATATAGTTAAACCTTAAATAATAACATTTTTATATTGCATTCTTATTTCTTATATTGATATAAGTTTAACAATTTTTTTTATTAAAATAATAAATTGTCAATCACATAAAAATAAAATTTGTAATAGCTTCAAATTTTAATTAATATACACCTTCTACATTTTTTTTTTGTTAAGCAACTACACCTTCTACATTAAATATCACATCATTATTTTATAAATATAATTGTTGAAGTAGCCAATAGCCAATTGAACCTGTTCGCAACTTAAAAGCAATGATCGGCAGTGGACAAAGGTTGCCATAAAAACATAAAAACTGGATGCTTAAACATTATGCAAATCGGCAGGGAGTGTGCTGATTTTGCTATTTTTTATGCAAATCGGCAAACTGCCTGCCAATTTTCCTACGATATACGAATCGGCAGAGTGGGTGCCGATTTTGTATAAGCGGGAATTCAAAATTTTTTTCCACTAAGTGTATACCGAAAATAAACTCTCTCTCTCATATTATTTATGTATTTTAGCCATTGTAATTGACCGATTGTTTTCAACTACACAATGGAATTCCATCTTGCTATAAGGATAGCCCTACGGTTGCCATAATCTTCTAGCCATAAATGAAGAGTCTCCTTGGATGAACTATACCACAATATTTTTTCTTCATAACTGGCAGCAAAATTACATTGATTGTCTAAAATTTTAGACCAAAAAACCGTTTGGTTCGCAGATTGATTTTTTTTTTTTGAGATTATGTATATCCATAAGAATCACTTTTCCAAAAAAAACTATTTTTATATTTGATTTGTCCTAAAAATCTTATTAAACTTTTTCATTAATAAATTATTTCTACATTTAAGTAGTATTTATTTAAGAGTTGATACAATACAATACAGAAATACAGGTACAGTACAATACAGTGAATTTTGTATATTTTATTTTGTATTTATTTTAATGTGTACAGAATAAATTTGTATCTGTATTTATATAAAATTTTATTTTGGAACTTTGGTAAAAAAAGAGAAGAGCAAGTGGTAGAATTATGGGTTAATAATAGAGTAATTTTGAAACAAAATTTTCATTAAATTCCTGTATAATCACCTGATTTTGTGTCTCTACTCTGAGTATGGATACAAAATACAAAAAAAAAAATTGTACATATATAACCTGCCTTGTATATGTGTGTACTAAGCAAACATGTCATTTTCTATTCTATATTGTATTTTGTGTCTTGTACACAGTAAACAAACACTACCTTAGTTCACAATAACATTCCTAAAAATATTTTTTATTTTTTCAAATATACCCCTAATTATTTCAAGTGAAAAAATAAATAATTAACAAATAAACACATATAAAAAAACTAATAATTATCAAATATAACGTAGGCTAAAACTTCAAGGACACACACATGATGATTGTTAACTGGTCAAAGCTCAGACCAAAAGAAAGAGAATGAGTAGAGAGAAAATTTTTTATGGAAAACTAGTATAATTATAAACATAGAGCTCATCCTCCAAAGAAGTTTAACCTTCAACTTTACCTTTTAGCCAAATTCACTTTTAAGGGAAAAACTCATCAACCCCCTTCCGTGAGATACACTAAAACTACTCTTCCCTATGCAGAACCAAGCAAACTTAAGTGCAAGTGCAGTTAAGAAGTAATGATATATGCAACAAGCTGAGAAATGGGCACAGGAAAATATAAGCTATTTCCATTATACCAAGGAAACAAACAGTCCTATTTTCATGGATTATTTAATGCATAACTTAGCATGCCTTGGCATGTAAAAGCATCAACCCTAACTACCCCTTCCTCACATTCCCATGTCAACAAGTCAGCTTTACAGTTTGAAGCTCCATCGCCTTAACAACATTTCTTTTGACCTTTAGCAGTCATAGTAAGCAATTAAGCCAACTAATTTCCCTCTACACTTCATGAAGAAGCAGAAACCCCCCCACCACACAGCTAGGTAATACATGCTTCCACTTAGCAACACCACTAGTTTCATACGACACTTTTCCACTTAACTCTTTTTTCATTTTGTTTTTCTTCTATTTTTTTTCCTTTTTTTTTTTTACATAGACCATATAAGGAAACTTACGATTTTGATCATAATAGATCAGAAGGTGCTTTCGATTAGGCAGAAGCCCATTCGAAGTAATGGCAACGGGCACCTCTAGTTGCAGTCCAATTTCCGCATCCGAAGAAAAGGCTCCCTTGTTTCGGCCCTGGTTTCCTGATCATGCCCCTACTGCTTTTCACCCCACAGAAACAGTAAGGGTGGTACTGAACCATAGGGGTATTCATTTCCCTTGCTTTGTGTGGGCAATGAGGGAAAACACTTGGCTGTTCTGGAGCCTGCTTCCACACCAATGACCGATCAGCAGTCTGCCACATTATCGAATTGGTAATGGAAAATTTAAAACCCCTGTGCATGAGTAGTGCCAGCAAGCGAGCAGTATTTTTGGCATCATCCAGGCCACAATGAGCACGACCCTGCCAGGCCAAGCCGGCTATCTCAACAGCCTCCTTTAGATTGCACCTCACGGCACCAAATACCTCACGGAAAGGAATCCTTAAGTTGATCCAGCTAACATAAGAAGAAGACGAACAGAAAGTCAGTTAAAAATCAAATCCTAATTAACATAGGCCATTAATTACTTTAACACTACAGCACTTACCGGTTGAAATAAGGAGGCTTCCTTATTTTCTTGAATCGGCACTCAGATTCAAGCATCACCCGACAATCCCAATTAGACCATGTAACCACAGCAAAGTTGGAGTTCTTTATTCCCTTTTTCTCAAGCCACTTATCGTGCCTAAGTAGAGCCTCACTCAGTGTAACACCTCTGTCCACCTGAACCATACAATAAAAAATGCAATTAACAATTACACTGACAGGAAAGAATATATCGGCAAAGGTAATAGCTAGACATAGTTTGGGAACAAATTAGTTAAAGATTGGTGTATTTCGCCGTATTAAAAAAGGTTTAAGATGCAATTTATTATGTGTTGCATCTATTGCGTGCATTCCTAGCAGAGCTAATTCATTAATACTAAATGAATTAACAGGGTAAACCTCAAAATGGAAATTGATCATACAATCAGACAGTGCTGGACTAGAAAATGAATAAATATCACAGCAACATGGAAAGCTAAAGATGCATGGATGCAAATAGTGGGAAGAAACTACAGCAAATATACTCGAACATAACCTAGTGAATAGTGACTAAAAGGGAGGGTGTCAAGAGTATCAGTGCAGATGATCCTCCATTTCTCCACAAAATATGAATGTATCTCCAACGTGCTTATTCTCAACATCTTTTCTACTTTTAATTTGAGTACTACAACTTTCTTGCAATTAAATGACATCAGAAGTCAAACTGTAGTTAGTGCAATGTTAGATTTCAACATGTCAATGATAACAACAAAGTCATGTCCCAACAGGCAGGGAGATTTCAACTAGTTGAGGAATTGCATAAACAAATTCTACAATCCAAGGAGGAAATACAACCGAGGCTTGCGTGTCCGGAGCCTTCAGCCTAGCCTATTTAAAAACGAAGCTAGGCTTAGGCTTTTTATAAAACCCTTTTAGCTAAACAGGTCAGGCACTCGGCTTCAAGTAGTAAAAATAGTCTATTAGGTCAAACAAGCAGGCCTATTTATATTATTATTATTATTATTATTATTATTATTATTATTATTATTATCTGTATTTAAAAAATCTAATAATAACAAACATTTTAATCAATTTTAATCTAATACCATGAAAAAAAATATACTTTTTAATTTATCTTAGAATCCCTTTAACCTATAATATATATATTCGAAAGTCTTTTTCTTTATTTAAGTATATGTTGAGTTTTCTTTAAAAAAATAATTTAATAAACTTTTATAAAGCCTTTCAAGCAAGGCTAGACTTCTAAGAAGGTTGGGCTAAGGCACTAAAAAAAGCCTATGTCAAGTAACAAGCCTAGGCTACCTTTTGGTTGTGTTTGTTTTTTCTGACTCTAGGGTCAGAGTCAGGAAGTCAGTGAAAAATTGACTCTGTTAAGTGTTTGGTACGAGGGTCACAGTGACTCAGTGAACAGAGTCACAGTGACCCAGTGACCAAAATTGTCAATTTTTTATTCACTCCAATTTCAGACACTGTGTATTGAAAGGGAGTCACTATATGCTGGAAGGGAGGTACAAATATGTGAGGGTGTGTTCAGAGCCAATTTTGGAGTCACTATGACTCTGACTCTTGTGACACTAACTCCATGACTCCAACTCCAGAGTCACTGAAAACAAACACTACTTTAGGAACATATGCTAGACCTATTTAAGTTTAGCCTAGCCACCCTACTTACACCTAGCTGTGTTTTGTTATTTCCTTTTTAAATTAAAGGCTGCCTTTTGCCTTAACGCACCTGAATTTGCTGGATACCAGTCAGATCCTTGCAGAAATCACTCAGAAGCTGATTGCAGGTAGGCCTCACATATGTCTGGAAACATGCTTCCAGCTGACCAGTGACACTACTCACTATGACAGACGGAAACTCAATTATTTCTTGAGGGTGGGGATTTTTATCCTTGTCGCAGGTAGCCTCAAAATCTATGACCACAAAATACTGAAACTCTTGATATTGCTCACGTGGGTAACCCTGAGCATGAGCAACTATATTATATGGAACATACTGAAGCTGGTTCTCAACATGGTAAGGGTAAAATTGGCTCTCAAAAGCATTCATTTGGCATTGCGGAACTTTGTGAGAATTATACTGGCAAGCTGTCCAGGTGCTGTAGTCATGGTGATAAGTAGGTTTACTGTGAAATTCATTGGGAGGCTCAAGAAACTCACTGCCAAAGTGGCGGTTAGGTTCAGCAAGATCCCCAGCTGGATGAGTACCGGGCTCATTTGTAAGCTCCTTAAAGCCTTCCATAGAACTCCCATTACACTGAAAACTGCAAGGAGGTCCCTTGCCCTGGAGGCATTTTAGAGATGCCTCACAGTTGATTTGCATTTTTTCTGCACAAAAAGAATGAAATAGAATCAAAATAAAATTCAGCACATCATCTGGCCAAATATGACTTTTACAATATCAGAGATAGAAAAACTTTATGCACAGAGAGTAAACCAAAGAGATTCAGTCATTCAGATTTCACACTCACAAGGAGTGGGTTTCAGGAAAAAAAAAACCTAGAACTATGTATCAGCTTGTCTTAAGAAATGACAACTGATGTCATTTAGTTTCAAATACATAAATTGCACAATCAAGAATCAAAAGATATCTCCCAGTGTAAAAAAAATAAAATGTCTTACTTAATAGACAAAATGCTCTGAAATTCATAAGTCATAACCGATAGCCAAGGCTACATGCAAATAAAAATGATCAAATATGTACACACATATAACCAATATTGGAATGCCAAGTAAATTATTTGTTAGTACGAACCCTAGGTAGAAAAATACCTAATATTATTGCTATCGAGAGAGGAAATCCGTAACTCTCGAGGAATACTACCTCCGGTAGAGAGAATATTTCTCAACTATTTTTTTTTTTTATGATGAATATTTCTCAACTATGAAAGAATGAAAGTTTACAAATGAATCAATGAATGACCAACTAACTACACAATCAATATTATACAATCTAGTTGGCTGACTAAGTGCCACCTCAGCCTAACAAACCATACTAACTACATTCCTCTTCTCTTGTAAACCAACCCGTGCATCTTGTTGCTGCCACCGTTCCTATCAGCGGCTGCACTTGTTGCTGAGGTGAAACAGCCCGTTTCAATTTGCTACCATTGAACACTGGATGGAGTTTACAACCCAAGGGAAGGTCCAGCCGATGGGCAACAATGCCTACCTGCTCCAATACTGCGAATGGACCATAGAAACAGGGACTTAGCTTCTCATTGGCCCTCCTCGCCAAGGACCACATCCTATATGGCTGGAATTTCAAATACACCCAATCACCAACATCAAACTTGACGTCTCTCCTTTTCTTATCAGCAGCATGTTTCATCTGTTGCTGAGCCAACAGCAAATTCTGCTTCAATTCATTGAAGACAGCATCCCTAGAAGCAGTTTAGGCTGCCACTTCCTCCATTTGTGAAGCAAATTCTTGCTCATAAAGACTATCCCGATCAAGATAATAGTCTTGGGAAACCCATGAAGTTTCACCACCTCCCTCACAAACACCTGAGCTACATCTTTAGCAGAATAAGGATGGGACAGGGGAAGAAAATGTGCACACTTGCTCAGCCTATCCACCACAACAAAAATGGTGCCCATCCCCTTGGATTTTGGCAAGCCCGAAATAAAATCCATAGGAATATGTTCCCATACCTGATTGGGAGTTGGCATTGGCTGCAAAAGCACCGCGGGTTTGAGAGCTGCATACTTGTTTTGCTGGCAAACATGGCACTTGGCCACAAAATCATGTACTGTTTGCTGCATGCCCCTCCAATAAATCGCAGCAGCCAATTTCTTATAAGTGCGGAAAGACCCGGAGTGGCCTCCCATTCCTTACTCATGACATTCAGCAAGAAGAACAGGGATTTGTGAGGAAGTAGCAGGGATCACTGCTCCGCCTTGATAAAAAAAAGTCTCCCTTTCACCAAAGAAAAACCAGGGAAATCATTAGACCCTTGCTGCAGGCTCAGAATAATATTCTGCAAATTCTAGTCTTGCACAATCTCATCAGCAATAGTCTCCCACAAGCTAGTCTGGACCACCGAGATCGGTTGAGACATCATTTGGCGAGACAACACATCATGATGAGAATCCAAGTTAGGACTCTAGAATTGGACCTTTAGGAAGCACCGATTGAAAAATTGAGCAACATATGGATTTTTAAGATGTTCCTTTTTGGGTTTTTGGATTATTTAGTGAAGAAGGATATAGACGCCACACTCAATAGTAGATGAGAAAGTGAGTGATAAACCTTGGATTAGACGCCACAAAGGATGAAATTCTACCTTTGATAAGTCTTGGATTTTCTTGAATCACTTCAAGAGCATAAAGAGATAAACTCTCACAATTTTAGTGAAAACCAAGTTATCTTTCATTCATGCTAAAGTAGAACATATATAGTGAAATTACAAGCATTTAGGCTGAGTTAGAGTCATTAACTCACACACTTACTACACTTGTAACCTCCCTAGCGATGATGTGTCTTAATGCTCACTTACTCTATTCTATAACTGCAATAAACCTATCACAAGAAATCCCAAGAGTTTCTAGCCTATGTCTTGCAAAATTACAAAGAAAATAAACACCAAAAACTAAATAGGCATGCAATTAAATCCTGATCAGCCTACACTTATTACAAATAAAAACCAAACATAAAATTAAAATAAAAACTCATCAAAATAACCCCAAATTTCGTGTAGCCTCTTCCTAGACCATAATTCTTCACTCCTTTATTCATTTTGTGGTTCTTAGGCTCAAAATTCATCCTTGGGTTAAAGTACAACTTGAGCTTCTTATTTTTAGTTTTGGAAACATTGTTGACCCCCTCATGATCAAATCACATCAGCCGCCTCATTTTCAAGTCTAGGGTGATACTGAACGTTAAAATCTAATCCCAAAAGCTTGGAAGTCCAGCGAAACTGATCATCACCCAATAACCTTTGATCAGTAAGGAATTTAAAGCTCCTTTGATCTGTAAGAATGGTATAGTGTCGCCCAATGAGGTAATGGCGCCACTTCTGGACTGCAAAAACGATAGCCATCAACTCCCTCTCATACACTGATTTTAGTTGAGCTCTTGGGGACAAAGTCTGGCTGAGAAAAGCAATTGGTCTGCCCTGTTGAGAGAGGACAGCCCCAATCTCTTGGCTCGATGCATCTGTTTCCACTACAAACTCCTGAGCAAAATCCAAGACTGCCAGTACGATAAGTTCAGCCATGAGGGATTTTAATTTGTCAAACGCAGCTTGAGCTTCCAAATTCCAATGAAAAACATTCTTCTTGGTAAGATCAGTGAGTGGCCTGGCAATGGTACCATACCCTTTAACAAATCTCCAATTATAACTCGTCAAACCAAGGAAACCGCACAAGGCCTGCTGATCCTGGGGAATCGGCCACTCAAGCATTGCTGCAGTCTTGCTAGGATGAGCGGCTACTCCATCCTTTGAGATTATGTGGCCTAAATATTCCATTGAAGCCACTGCAAAAGAACACTTTTACTGGTTTAAGACCAATTGATGCCCCAACAAAATGCGGAATACTTGCTGGAGGTGCTCAGCATGGCTCGTCACATCTCGGCTGTAGATTAAGATATCATAAAAAAAAAAGAGGATGAACTTGCGCAACAGGGGTTTCAGAATGTCGTTCATAAGAGCTTGGAAAGTACTGGGAGCATTTGTCAACCCAAACGGCATGACAAGGAACTCATAGTGACCCTCATGAGTTCGGAACGTCGTTTTCAGAATGTCCTCCTCACGAATTTTGATCTGATGATAACCAGACTTCAGGTCAAGCTTGGAAAAAATGGTGGCACCAGAAAGTTCATCCAACAATTCATCAATCACTAGGATAGGGAACTTATTTGGTACGGTGATCTTGTTCAAGGCGCGGTAGTCAACACAGAAACGCCAGCTCCCATCTTTCTAACGAACCAGCTGGGACTAGCGTAGGGGCTTAAGCTTGGTTGAATAAATCCCTGAGGAAAGCATCTTAGTCACCATGCTCTCAATTGCTGCCTTTAGATGGTGCGGGCCTAATGTTGGGAATGAGTGCTCCATCCTTAGAGGAATAGCATGATCATATCTCCGGTGAGGTGGGAGGCCTGGGAGAGATTGAAAAACCAGCGCATTATCGTTAATTACCCTCAGAATTTCTGTCAGAACAGGAGAAACCGAGGCAGAACAGCATGAAAGAGGCAAGAGCTGAACTACAAAAGCATCACCTTTATGCAGTACCAACTACGAACTACAAAACTTAGTAGCCTTTTGAAATGATGTTTAGTTACAAACATATCTCCAGAAACTGAACTTCAACTTGAAAAAAGAGAAAGACATGGGTTTCTGATTCTAGTACAAGGTAATTAGTACATTGATTATTGCAAAAAATTGAGGGGAAAAAAGTATGTGCAGCTTGGGATACCAGAAAGTAAAATTAGCAATTGAGGCTGCATGGAGTTCTGAACTGAAAGGCATTGATTCAAGATAGTTTTGATCATTTATAATCCAGATACAGGATTCAAAGAGATATACAAGTTCAGGGAAAGATAAGACTGAACTCAACTTGGAATTCAGAGAACGATAAAGATATAGTTGCAACACACGTATATGGATAGAGGATATAGAGGCATATAACACAAGATTTCAATGAGTGACGAAACATGTAATTTCTCTGTAGAGTCCCTAAACCCAATGTTGACTACATCAACGTTATTATCACTCATCTTATTGATAACAAACTCCAAAAACAATAGATAACATTAGTACTTCCCAATTCCCATTTCCTAAAGTCCCAAAACTACTAAAAATACATCATTTCTGATACATTTCACCGTCTACAAACTGACATTGATATACTTCTGGAATTCACAAGATTGTTATAGAATGATTTAGCTATGATACCCCTATTGATAACAAGGATGTAATTTCTCAAATATATACATATATGATACTCTCACTAACAGCATGGTCCCAAACAATCTTAAGAAATAAATCTTAGTTTAAATCTAAGCATAGGAACAAACATCCCCCTCCCATGTTGGTATCTCTCCTGTGTTCACTCCTGGCATGCCTTAACCTCTTTGGAGCTTTTTAGCAGGAGTGGAAGGAGCAGAAAGGTGAGGAGTGGAGTGGATGATGAAAGACCAGACCACTCTACTAGTCTACTGTTTGGGAGCTGAGGAGGGAAAGGGAAGGAGAAGGACTGGACAACAAGTCATGATTATCACAATGTGCCATGGTGAGGAGGGGTTTTTGGTTCCTTCCTTGGACATTGCTTGATGCCTCTCCCTCCACATAAATCTCTTCCAAACACAATGAGGGAAGCATCACTGTCGTGCCTCTTCCTTCCCTTCTCCGTCATTGCTCCCAAACTGACCCTAAATTCTTCACACCTTAGCTCCACAACATTCACTGAACTCAAGTTTGCACTCTAATTGCACATCTTACTCATACGATCCCAACATGCTAGGTCTCACCATCCCAGTGGACAAAATGCAAAATTCACAATAAATCGCAGTTAAACCCATAAATTTAGACAAGAACCACCCATTTGAACCCAAATCTCATATGCATTCTCTCCAAACCCACGATCAAACCCCAATTGAACCAGCAGAAAACAAATTTCACAACACAAACACCAAGCGCAAACAAATGCGCCTGCAAACAAACACCAAAGGGGAAAAAACGTATACGATCAAAACCTAAAACAGAATTACACAGAAAAACTGCCATAATCAGAACCAAAATCGAATCAAATCAGATTAAATTAAAAACCAATTTCACTGAAAGGAGAAAAAAATTGGAAATAAAAATCAAAGAAGAACCTGAATTTTCAAGGGCCATCATGATCGTGAATATAGTTGAGATCCACCAGCAAGTACATGAGATCCTCTTGTGAAAAAAACCCCCCCTGTACCGGACCAAATAATTAAAATTAAAATCGAGCGGAAACAAGAATCACATAATTCCCATGCGAAAGCAGATAAAGCATGGGGAAATCGAAGAGAAAACGCAAGAAAAGAAAGAAAGAAAGAAAAAAGAGCACAAAGATGTATTGAATACAGAGAGGGAGATAGAACCTGATTGTAGAGAGAGAAAGCGGAGAGAGAGAGAAGGGGTTAGAAAGCAATTACCTGTAGGATTTTTTTATATGCAAACTCTGCTTCTCAAGTTAACTTGTTTCGTAGAAACGAGGAGTTAAGCATTCGAGGGAGAAGAGTGGGGCCTACGAAACAGTTAAATAATATATATTTGAGTAAATATATATTATTTACTCAAATATATATTTAGCCTCTGAAGGGTAATTTTGAGGATAATTTAGTCTCTCAAGATTTGAAAGTGACAAAATAGTCCCTCAAGATTAATTTTATAGGACACATTAAATAAGAATTTAGTCCATTCGTTAAGTTTTTGTTAATTGAGTTGCAATGATATGTATGACACATTGTATGACATATCACCTAAGTTACGTCATGTTTGTAACTCAATTAACATAAACTTAACAGAAACACTAAATTGTCACCTAAAGTGTCACTTTCAAATCATGACGGACTAAATTGTCCTTAAAATTAATGATCAGAGACTAAATAAGGTATTCACTCAATATATTTTCTGATAATTTACTAATTTTTAAAAGAATTTATTTTTAATTAGGGTCTTGTACTCTTGTTGGACATTTCGTGTCCGTAAAGTCGCATTTTAATTTTTCTATTAAGTTATATATGTTTTAAAAAAATTTTCTAATGATAATAGTTAAAAAAATAAATAATATTGAAGATGATTATAAAAGGAATGATAAATTTAAAAAGAGTCTTGCTAGGTGTACAACATAAAATACACACAACGTATAAAACAACGTACAGTGCGGAAATTAGGCAACAAGATTGAAAAGCGCGTGTTTTGTATACCTACTCTCACGAACGCGCGCGTGTACAGTATGCGCGTAAGCGAACACATTTCTACACATAAAATGAACACATATTTCAATAGCAAATGAACACATTTAAAAATCAATTGAATCATGTCCAAAGTCAGGCGCCCACTGAATTCATGCCTGGCACTAGGCGTCCACTGAATTCATGCCTGGCGCTAGGCACCCTGAAGGAAGTTAGGCGCCCTGTGTGTGCAATGTATATGGATGTGTTCACTTTGCATTGTATTATGTGTTTAGTTACAATATAAATATGTGTTTACTTTATATATCAAGTTTAGGAATCTCATCTTCATTAATGTCACTCATATTGTATTGTACGTAACTGAAGCATAAAATGTAGAGCAAAAAATATAAATAAACTAATATATGTGAATGTGTTCAGTAATAGTATATGAATGTGTTCAGTAATAGTATATGATTGTGTTCAGATTCACTGTATGAATGTGTTCGATACTGAATATGTATGTGTTCACTTCATATTGTGAATTTGAACAAAAACAAACAAATTTGTGTAAAGGAATGTGTTATGTAATTATGTATGTATGTGTTCATTTAATATTATACAATGTGTTCATTTGATCAACAAATATGTGTTCATTTTAGAAACAACATGTATGAATAATACTGTTTATTTATAAACTCATAGATATAATGAATTTGTGGAAAAAAGAAAATATGAATTTTCTTTCATTATAGACTAAAAAAAAGTTGGATTGATGCTAAAAATAGATAAGGTTATTGATTTTGTAATAATGAACAAGAAGAAATAGAGTTTGATGTAAAAAAAAGTGAAGTATGTTGATTAAAAGTGGAAAAAAAATAATATGGAGAAAGAAGAAAGAGAATTAGAAGGATAGAAAAAAGAATAAAAAAGAAAGATAAAGAGAAGAGAGAAAACGGAAGAAAACAAAGCAGTGTGTGAGTGGGTTAGCGTTCCTTCCATATAAGTGGTATGGAGATACGTTGTACAGTACGTTGTATGTATAATGCATTGTACAAATAGAATTTTCGATTTAAAAAAATATCATAGAAGAAGTAAATATAGAAAGAAAAAAAGTAGTTGAAATGATTTGAATGGAATACTAACAACGTATTTACCATCGTACAGTACAGAAAACATACAACAAAAGTGAAAAAGCGCGTATTTTATGCACCCACTCTCATAATGCGCGCGTGAATAGTATGTGCATAACCGAACACATTTCAACACATAAAACGAACACATATTTCAATAGCAAACGAACACATTTAATTATAAAAAATAAACATATTTATTTGTTATAACGAATATACTTAAGTATGGAAATATGAACACATTTACTTAAAAAAACATCTCAAACTCATTAACTTTATCTCTTTGCATTATATTATGTGTTTAATTAGTTAAGGTATATGCATGTGTTCATTTTACATTTTATTATGTGTTCAATTACAGTATAAATACGTGTTTAGAATGCATTGTACTATGTGTTCAGTTACATTATATTTATGCATGTGTTCACTTTGCATTGTATTATGTGTTCAGTTACAATATAAGTACGTGTTCACATTACATTGTATTATGTGTTCAATTGCAATATATATATATATATATATATATATATATATATATATGTGTGTGTGTGTGTGTGTGTGTGTGTTTTCATTGTTTAATATATTATGCGTTCGTTGTGACTTAACTGTAATATATATATGTATTCATTTGCTAATAAATAATTTTATGACCGAAGTATTACCTGATGTGTTTATTTTAGATTGTCATGTGTGTTCATTTAATTATATACAATGTGTTCATTGCGCAAAATTAGTTCTAATCTGAAAAGAAATAAAATGATATTTTTGTTTGTAACTAAAACAACCTGATATAAATAAAGATTAAGTTGTATGATGAAAAAAAATCAAGAATCTCATTAGATATTACAAGAATCATTATTAAAAATATATTTAATTGATGAACATAATATGAAATCTAATCTTTCATCATTACTTCTACCAAGGCTACAGAAACAAGTTGTAGAAAAGAAGATGAGTTTTATAAAAGTAAAAAGAAACAAAAATAAGAAACGTATAAGAAAAATAGAGTGGTATGTTGATGAGAGAAGAAGAAAATTGCACTGTGTTGATTGAGAGAAAAAAAAAACAGAGAAAAAGAACAAAGAGAAAAACAAAAGTAAAGAGAGAGATTTAAATAGCAGATTTATACGATGTCATATACGTTGTAATATTTGATATTGTACAAATATCTTGTCTCTATTCTTATTTCCATAAAATATAAAAATGAGAAACATGAAAGATATATAAAAATTCTTATTTTATATTTATTTGATTCTCTTTAAAATTTAAAAATATACAATTATATTATCATTCATTATTATTGTTAATATAATTAATCAGTTATTTTTATAATAATAATGATTATACTTTAAAGAATTTTTTTCATACATTATATAGATATCAATTTTTTTCTAGTGTTAGTGTCCACCAATGTTGTTAAAATCGCGAGTAAAATCGTACGATTTTAAGACCCTCAAACGATCCGATTTTACAATACGAGTTGGAAAAACAAGTTTTGGTAAAATCGTCGAGTTAAATCGTAAAATCGATGATTTAACACGGTGGCAAAATCGTAAATAAAAACCCTTATTAAACCAACCCGGCCCCAACCCGACCCGACCTACCACTCCCCTAACCTACCCAAAAATACCCCCTTCCGGCATTACCCTAGCCCCCAGCCCCAATTCCCCCAAATCCCTTCCGCCCTTTATCTCTCAGGTCGACGACACTTCCTCTGAGCTCCATCCCTCACGCGTTTCGGTTGTGTATGAGCGGCGGACGGACGACGCTTCCTCTGAGCTCCATCCCTCACGCGTCTCGGTGGTGGATGAGCGGCGGACGACAGACGCTCCTCAGTGGCTTAGTCCTCAACGATCGACGCCTTCATCCCTCTCTACCTCTGGTTCTGTCCTCTGCCCGGTCATCCCTCGCCGGCTCTCCCTCCTCTCTCGCTCCTCAGAGACGGCACCTCCATCCTTCTCCTGCTGGTGCCTGGCGATCAGTTTCTCTCACTCGAGTCAAGCCAGAAGCTGCAACTGTGCGGCATCTCTCACTCACAGTCACAAAGGCACAGCCAGGCGGAGCACCGCACACAGCCAAGGCGCCTCCAGCCGACCAGGTTAGTCAATTTTTTTAATTCTGTTTTTTTTTTTTGTGATGAATTTTGTGAAATGTGGTTTCACTAGTTTGTCACTTTGTTGATGACTAGTTAAACTATATTATTTTTATTCATTGTGACATTTTTTTTATTTAAGTGAATTTGAATATTTGCAAATACAGGTTTTATATTATAGTGTATTATAGTATGATCGATCCATATTACGATCTGTGTTACGATTTCGCGTGTTACGATATCATGACCCTCTTCTGATTTTACATAAAATCTCAATTTTGACAACATTGGTGTCCACGCTTAGCTTTAAACCCTTACCCCAGCCCGAAAATATATAAATGGAAGATTACGTTGAGCTACTAAGAACTACTGCTTATAACCCAGGTAGTGCAGTTAAGCGGTAGAGGCTCATCCTCCCCTAATCAAGTGTCGATGGTTCGATCCTCGCCTTGGGTATAGAAAAACTTTAAAACTCTGGGTCAGTTGTCCCACCCTTCGAGGTGCCTATAAGCCAACGAGAGATTAGTCACTATGATCGACAATAGATATCCCGGTCGTGCAAAAAAAAAAAAAAGAACTAGTACTTATTATCACTACAAAAGTAAAACGTTTATTGGGTAACTAATTAAATAGAGACCTACTACATATTCCACTGAAAACCCTATTCATCATAGATAAAAAAAGTACAAGAGGGCAGTGGCGGCATTATACAATGTCACCGCTCATACAATACCCCCCGTCTCAAACTACCTGCTACAAGTATCGGCAACCATCAAGTGTTGTAAGAAGGTAGAGATAAATAGAAGAATATACACAACATTGGATTGAATTTTAAGAGTCAGGTTGCTCAGTCTTCAACGGCGCGCCTGACGATGATGCACAGCTTCCGTTCTGCAGGTAGAGGCTGTTTGTGACCATCGAGTCACTAACCAAGCCGGCATCCAAATCGTCGAAATTGAGGGAGCCTCTTACCTTCCGGTTGCTGAAAATAGAATGAAGACTATAAATAAGAAAATGGAACAACATCACAATTTTTTTGGCAATAAAACTATCAATCAATCCTCAAAAAGCATACCCATTCAGACGGTTATTGATGGCAGTCAGATCTTTTGAAGGACTCTGATATGCATGAGTACTCTCCCCAACACATGCATAATAGCTTTTTGAGCTATGCGATATTAGAGCATCCATCTACGAGCATAATGAATGACGTTGAACAAAATAAAACAATTTACCATCACAATAAAATCAAGAACATTACTAGGGGCACAACAAAAAACCAGCCAAAACAGCCAACAATTAGGAATTTGGGCCACAATCACCTAGCCCATTAAAAATATACTCATGATGAAAAGTGCTCTTTGGGCCATAAAGTGTTAAATGGGCCTTGTTGGCTGTTTTGGCTGGTTTTTTGTTGTGCCCCAAGTATTTGTGTAAAATCAATGTCTATCTATTCAACAGAGAATATGATGCAATAACTTTACAGTCTACATGAGTTGGAAGACCTATGACAAATCATAGCAGTTAAGAGTGTGCTTGGTTAGAAGGAAAAACCAAGAGGTAAAGTTTTTTCATGGATGACGCCCTTACTAAAATAAAGTCATTTGGAAAAATAATTAACAAACAAAACGTGACATGTCATTTAAGACAACCCAATAACTTCACAAGAAATACAATCCTCACATGCTTTTCATCCTTTTCCAACACAATGCCAATTGACAGCATTGCACTAACTACAAAAAGAAAACTGAAAAAACACAAGTGCACCAAAAAGGAGAGTTAACTAGAAATGAACAAGTACCTTAGACGATCGGAGTGGAGAGACGTACACATTGTGTGTAGCAGACACCTTTTTTGGTGACATATCCGGAAGACTAGGGAAAGGAGATATTTTAGGAGAACCAGGACATTGAGCTAATTGGAAAGAGAAAAAGTATAAGTCTGGATTGGAGAAACAATATTGCAATGAATGCCAGGTATTACAATTGAAAAGAAAACTTAGAAAACAAACATGTACCATCATTTTTAATATTAACTTCAGGCATCCGGTTATTTTTTATAGCTGTTCCCCCCCCAGGCCCAAGTTCAACTAGCAGCGGCTTAACAGATGGGATGAATATTTCATTGTAAAATGTAATGATGTCGACATGCTCCTGTCCTGTTCTCTGCTTTCATTGATATAATTGATTAAGTCATATAATCATATTCTCGAAGAAGTTAATGTAAGACAAATTATGGTTACATACCCCATTGCGGCGTGCCAATGACCAATCAATAAACACACTGCGAAATACTTGTGGTTTGCACTGTGGTTGCTTTCTGTAGTTGTATATGATCTCCCTAAAAGTTAGGTTGAGTTGAGAAATCTGCAAAACATTACAGGATGAGGAAAAAGGTAATAACAGAAGAAACCCTGAACTCCTTCAGTTTCTAAAAGAACAAAACTAAACATGAACCTTTGCAACTCCATAGAAGCAACACAGAATGATTTGGTCAATATGGCGGTTGAAGAAGAGAGATGTCATTTGATTTAGGATTTGCTGGAAAAGACAGTATACATTTTCCCTTATCTGCTGAGATAATTGTAGCCTTTCAACCATGCCACTTATTCTGACTGCTCCCAACTTGATGATCTAAGAAAACACAGAAATTACACACAAGCTGTAATGCTTACAATGACAGTGATCAACAAATTGAGGGATCTCAAATTCGGAGCTTTTAATAATATGACTAGAAGTCTTGACACATTAAATGAATAGGGGGTACAAAAACAATTGTACACAGCAGTTTTTTTTTAAGTTTACCAATTAAAGAAATTATCATATGCACTCTTATCAATCACCGAGCTTGCAAGTCCTTGTTAAGAATTAAGGTCCAATACCTTGCTGAAAAAGATGTTGATCCCAGTTTCCGCACACGTTTCCCCTCCGCCTCCTGGATTTGGTTTTGTTGGACTGCAGGGAAGAAACATTCAACGCAGAGCACAAAAATAAACAACAGGCAAAGTGGGAAAAATTGAAATAGTCCAAATTTAAGATGGCTACTGCCAGACTCATCCATGTTGTACCTGGCAAATGCAGACTGCAAAGGAGGTGGGGCTAGCTTTGACTTAAGGTTGCTGAAGGGAAGAAGCCGTTCTTTCACGGGTGAAGTAAAAGAATTTCGCTCCACTAGCACATTTCGATATTCTGTACAGAGTCGCTTTGGTGATCTGGTATCCCCATTCTGAGCTGAAATCAATTCATTGACAGATATGTTACTGCAGCAGAAAATGATTATTTCCAACATCTGCACTCTGAGAAGGGGATGTCGTAGGAAGAAAGGGAGGAACAATCTTATGCAACATTAAAGGTAACCATGAAGACTTCAAGGGATTAACTATAATTGTATGAAAACATTGAAAATGTGATTTAAAATCTTCATGCTAGGAGAAGAGAATCATTACTTGGTGCTGTCTCAAGCTTAGGCAAGGAAGGCACAGGAGGCAGCCCTCCACAAGAAAAGTTAATATGCATTGCAATTTCATCCAATGATAGCATAGGTTCAGCTAATAGTCCAAGACGATTTATTTCTGAAGCAAGGGCAGGTCTAGCAACTGCCAAAGAATTATACATTGAGGAGCCTTTTTCCCATACCATGCTCTCCAGAAGTCGTTCTTCCAATGAATTCAGATGTCGCCTCAATTCTCTTGGAAGAGATTCTTCATGTCTAATGAAACTTTCAATCACCTTGCTAAGATCAAAAGCTGTAATTCCAGTCCTCTCCAGTACTGCAGGAAATAGCATTGTTACAGTCTTGTGAGTTGCCAGGACTAACTCTGCAGAACATGCAAGCATACATCGATGGAACCTCTCATTAGTTAGTAACGATGTTAAATTAGTTGCATGAAGTATTTGGGCTTCTGCTCTGCACATTGCTTCTAATACCCTATAGTATAGCTTCAGGGCTTCTAATCTCCGCTGTTCTGCCCAAATATTGTCCATCAGATTTGCACTTTGTAGACTCCAAGTTGTTACACATCGTTCTCCAAGAGGACTACTAGGAAATATAGCCTGCAATATGATATGTGCTCTGCGCACCACGTCACTGGTAACATCCCTATCACATGATGTTAAGAAACGCTCCAGTTCCTGAGAGGGCTTTGATGGAAGTGGGGAAATGTGAGTACGAAGCCACTTTGCAGTAGTCATTGCTGTGCTGACAGGAGTGGCTGCCATCTTTGAATTTGCACTACCTGGAATGCCATTAGCATGAGATGCAGGAGAGCGGTGGGGCGAGAGTGGACTTGTAACAGTCTTTGCAGGTGATGCCATTGAGTCAAGTTTCCTCTATAGAGCACAATAATAGACAATATTAGGTATTTGCAAACACATGATAGAAATAAATTTTAAAACAACCTTTCCATTGAACATACCTTTACACCACCAGCAGAAACAGAACCTCCAGACAAACTCCCTGAAGCTAGCAAGCTGTCATCCTCATTAATGAACAATCTCTCATCCAGCTCACCCTTGTTGCGAATAATGCAATCATAATCTTTCTCTAGGATATTTAAACTGGATGGCAGCGATGACTCCTCCATCAGATCTTTAAAATAGATTAAACCATCTGCAGAGAGGGATGGTAAACACCAGCTTAAGACATAATCTACTCCCGATGCCTAAAATAAATTTACAAGAAAATAAACCTGTATCAAAATTCTCCAGGTTTTCAATCTCGCATTCAGATGCCGAACAAGGCTTCTTCTTCAATATCTCTGCAATTAAATTATTGGCTTTCTCCATGGTTTTCCTCAACTCATCTTCTGAATTGTTATAAATGTTGCAAAGAGATGCAAGGAGATCAACACCTTTGTTACTCTTCTTAACTGAAACAAAATTTTGACAGAATTACAAAGAGGGGGGAAATTAGAAGAAATAGAGTCCATTACAAAATAGCCAACAAGTGGATACATCTATGTGCAAAAGGATGCAAAGGCTAGTCATGTATGCATGTCAAACAGCAGCACAGGATGAAAAAACAAAAAAGGAAATCAAACAAGACGAAAAGGATAATAATGATTACCAAAGCGTGAAGAGTCATGAATGTTGAAATTCCGAAACCGAGCAGGAACATGAATAATCAAGATCGCCTGTAACAGATATGCCCAATAAAATAAGTTGTCTCCTTACTTCCACAGTACACACAAAAACATGAAAAAAAAAGCATGGATAAAGCAAAGTAAATCAATGCATACAGCATAATGCACATATCATGAAAGTCCTATCAAAGGCTAAACAAAATGATATAAATATTTCAATTTTTCAAAGATCCAGGAGTTCTCTTCACACAACTCTGTTAAAAAAATACAATGCAAAATTGTTTGTCATGGAAATACCAATAGTGAATACAAATACCATTAGAATCTAACATACCAAGATTGAAATTAAACCATTTGTGCAAGTCACCAAGTCTTTGAAACGGCTGAAAGCATGTACACGGAGTGCCAAGAAAAGTAACCATCCAAAGCGATGGTACTCGGATGCATGAACAGTTTCAGATGAGTTATTTACAACGTTGGCATCAGTTAAAACAAAGAACTCTCCAAATACACGCTTATAGTACCTGAAATATTTATATGATGTCATTGTCATTTTGTGTAGGCATGCTTCATCACAAACAATAATCAAAGCAAAAACAATATACAGCAACAAAGGAATGATTGGCATATAGCATCTTGGAAGTCTGCAAGATACCCATAACTAGGGGTGGACGTGAGTCGAGCCAGCTCGGGCTCGACTCATTTATGGCTCATTTAATTGAGCTCGTGAGCTTATGAGCTGAGCTTGAGCTTGGATTAAAGCTTGATTATTAAATGGGTTGAGCTTGAGATTTATCCGGCTCGACTCATTAGCTCGTGAGTTAGCTCGATAAATTCTATATAATAAATAAATATAATAATTAATAATAATAAATTGATAATAATTAATTGATTATAAAATATTTGCAAAACTTGTGTACCCATGCTTCATAGCCCATAACAAACCATCATTCATCCACTATCTTGGATAATTAAAAGTCAACAGTATTATGGGGCATCGGACCGTAGCATAGAAAAAACTCCACACGAGGTATTTGATTTCAAATCATAATGCCTATACGGTTGTACCACCTTAAGTAGACAACCACTACTACATAGACATTCTCATCCTCCAAAATCAAAATAGGTCTCATGTAAGTTTCCTTTTTTTTTTTTTTTGTGATAAAATACATCTCATTTGAGTGGCAACTATGGCAATCATAAAATCCCATGCCACCAAATTAACATAAGAATGAATGCAGTATGGGAGTGTAACTTTCACTACCAACAATTTTCAACAAATACTATAAAAACAGAATGAGATTTTAAGTTATGAGAGGAAGTCTAGATGTTGCAGGACTTAAGGGACCATTACAACAATCGATTAAAAATGTTAGGGGCTTGGGTAGTATGGGATGTCCAAGTCCCACATTGAGTAGTATGGGATACTTAATGTTGTATATAAGGAGAGTGGTTCTCCCACTTTAATAGCTAGCTTTTAAGGTGTGGTTCCCCACTTTCCTTTGATACTTAACAATGGTATCAGAGCTGGTGGTCGACCTCACGGAAAGGGCTACCTACGGAGGGTTCTGACCGGTAAGAGACCGAGTAAAAGTACCGCTGAGTAAAGTGCCGTAGAGTGCAGCCGCCGGGATGTCGGCTCTCCAGGGGCGGTGTATTGTTAGGGGCTTGGGTAGTATGGGATGTTCAAGTCCCACATTGAGTAGTATGGGATACTTAATGTTGTATATAAGGAGAGTGGTTCTCCCACTTTAATAGCTAGCTTTTAAGGTGTGGTTCCCCACTTTCCTTTGATACTTAAGAGAAAATTACAAACAATTGGTTGTTTTACTTATTACACAAAATAACTTCTTAGCCAAAATCTCTCGCTGAAGCATTTTCACTTTGACCACAAAATGTACTAACCAAGCATGCTAAAAGCGTTTTTGCAATTTTATGTACATCCTAAGAAAAACACGTAACAAAATAGTTTGATAGCATAGGACTAAATAATGTGATATACGTAATGAACTAGGGGCCAGTTTGGATAACTGTGCTTATGACTTATTTTAATTTTCTGAAAGTCACAAGTCATAATTATCCTGTTTGACAATATAACTTATGACTTCTCATGAAGTTATTTTAGTGTTTATTGAGAAGTCAAATATTGCATAAGGAATTACAACTAGGGATGAAGAATTGATGGGTCGGATTGATTTTGGGCTGATTCAAAAGGATGGATAAAAAATAAACCACTAATCCATCTTTTGATACCACAAAACTTTCAACAAAAAAGTCAATTCATCCACAATTCATTTAAAAGTAACTATCCAACCTATCCATTAATTGTTTTATACCAATGAATTTTCAATTCATCTATTTAAAATTGTATTATATTTAAAAAAAACTTGCCTTTTGCCCTTTTGAGATTTATGGATCTTAATGGATCATGTGTGAGAGTGACCCATTTTCTATCCCAAAAAGAATCATTCAGTAAATCCAGTGCATCAAAACCAATATTCTGATGGATAGATTAGATTGGATTATATCAAGTTGAAATGGATGGTCAACAAGTTCATAGGTTATTTTGCTACCCCAAATCTCAATAGTACAAAAGTTAAATAATGCATTCATCGTTTTAGCATTAAATGGTGAAATAGATGCAGATAGTCAACTCACTTGCTAAGAATGTTTAGGTGAATAGCATTGGCATGCATTTCCTTTGCCTGGCACAGACATGAAAGAGCAACGTAAAGAAGGCTTAGTAGAAAAACAGTATCAAAGGATTAATAAAAGGAGATGGTCACACATACACACGTGTGACCAAAGGGCTTGCAAAACAAATAGAAAATGTAATCTAGGTTCTCTATTTAGTCAATACCTCAAGCTTGCTCTCCCAATCTGAGCCGTACACATTACTTATAACTGGACCAGCCTTAACAACAAACTGAGGAAGTTCTTTGAAAAAATCTGAAATGCTGTTTGATACAAGATAAACAATAACAGTAAATATTGGAACAAGTTACAAACTTATAAACCAGAAGTGAACAGTATAGTACTTGAGCTTAGCTGCTCTCAATATACGGCACAAGGTAGGCCCAATGTTATCAGACTCTTCCTTCTCACTCTCCTCATTATTATGAGCCAGTCTCTTGATAGAGTATAAAATAAAAGCAAACCAATACCGCTCTACTTCTTCAGACTGGAAAAAGAATTACAAAGTCTCATAAATTAAAATAAAAACATCAATACAACATATATGTATACTATACTGTTCATATGTACCATTCCATTCCCCATTGAAGAAACATTTGCCAGTAGAATATGTTTGGTTTCTGCAAACAGATTCATTGCTTCTTTACAGCTTTTCTCATCCAACGCTAGCTCATTCTGTCATAAAAAAAAGTCATATCAATGTAGAATTTAATGATAAAAAATCTTAATTCAAACCCTAGGCAGCAAATCTGCTTATTTTCAAACAAAAAATACATTTGGACCTTTATTCTATTCCAAAGTTCACATATCAAGACAATGTCAATCTCAATTTATACATATATAATATATTAACATGTATTGTATATAAACACAAATATGCATGTTTTTACATACTCCCGTGAATACAAAAAAAAGAATAAATACGTTACTCATCTCATGTGTACATGGAGTTTCACAAAAACTTTCTTCCCAAGTGACATACCTTATCCACACAAGGTGCAGCCGATGGGCCACTAAAACAGTCAAGTACAATAAACAGCCGTTAAACACATTGTAATAACTATGTCCATAGGCCATTTAATGAGGAAAATCTTTCAACCGTTTGTCGGTATTAGCATGTTCTTTCATTTAAAACGACTAACTCAGCACGGTTGCAGATTCATTTTTCTCTAGTTTTCTTCATCCGAGGTTTCTCATCCACGCTCACATCTACTATTTCCAAAAATATCCTTCCTATAATACACAGACCGCACTGTATTTTTATAACTTCCTACCTCTCAGAAATGATTGATTAAATTAAATATTTTCAGCTGTATCTAACTTTCTCTCAAAGAAAACCCTAAACTTAGACAAATACACAGTATCAACAAAAGCATTTATTTATTTATAAAATCAATACAAAGAACATATTTCATTCAAGTTTTCTTATGAGGGAAAATTCAGGTTGGTGATAAAAGTTTGCCCAGATTGAAAAAGTAGACTCAAACCCAGAAATTGGTCTCAAATCATGCGATGCATAAGCTGAAGCGCAACCAGCTTTCATTTCTAACTACTATATACACAAAATTCACCAAACATTAAAAGAAAATACAAAAAAAAAAAAAAAATCCACGGGTTAACAACAACAGCAACAAACTCAAAACCATGAAACTCAAATTAATGGTGCAAACAAGAAATAAAGGAAGGACCTTGCAAAAGTGTGCTAATCGAGACTCGACTTGGTCGCCATTATCGACGGTGGCAACAAAAGGTTTGCCCTCATCCATGTTGGGTGCAGCTGGAGGGCTCATGCAAAATCCCTATTTGATGCAGATCACACTAGTAGAGCCCAGATTCCACAAGGAAAGATCGGCGAATTCCGAAGAACACCGACGATAATTCGAGATATAGCAACGAGATCGACAAACCCTAGCTGGAAGGAAGAAGAAGAACAAGAGAAGAGAAAGAGAGAGAGAGAATTGTTAACTAGTAGTGTTTTTGTTGTGTGTGTCTGTGTTTTTTGGAGCTTGAAACGCATCGTTTTGCGTGTGAGTTCATTTTTTTCCTATTTTAAATTCGATAAATTATTGAATGTTATTTATGTTCATTATATTTAATAATTAAATAACCATATATGTGCTTTTTGTATTTTTTAATTAAATAAATATTATTAACTTTTGGCGCCACTTGGTATGACTTGTAATACTTTCCCGCCAAAACGTAGCCTTATGTGGACAGGGGTGATTCTGTAGTTTCTCATTCCAGGTTGTACGGTATGGGCTTTACCAACATGACAAATTATATAAAGTTCAACACTATATATCAGTCACTCAATGATTTTTTGATGTGGACTCTGCTTAACTATTAATATTAATGTAACTGTGAATAACTCTCCACTCCTCCACGTTACTACAAGTGCTTAAGAGTAAGGAGAGAGAGGTTTCTACGATTTCCAACACTATTGCATGCATCATTAATCTTCCTCCACACATTCTCTCTCTCTCTCGTTCAAGCCGCTTCCACTCCCACACCCATTCTCTCTCCCCTCACGAACTCGAACCCACCGTCGTGTCTCGCCTCTCAAACCCGTGCGCTACTCACGGGTGTCGTCGTCGTCGACTTCTCAATCGTGCAAAAGTATGTGCATTTCGTCGTCTGTGAAAAGTTCTTTCTTTTCCTCTGCACCTACTCGTCGTCTCTCTCTCTGTATTTTCTTTTTTTTTTTCCACACTCATTCATTTTTTTGAAAAGCTCTAAACTTTGAAGCATCTCCCTTCTTCCATTTTGAGTTTATGGGTTTATGTATTTTGCGATTACTTGGGTTGATTTTTTTTTAAAAAAAGGGGGTTTGTGTGGGTTGTTTCTATGAAAAAAATTCAATTTTTTTATCTTCAAACTCAACTCAGTTGTGTGTGTCTTTCTCTATTAGGGTTCTTTGTAGATATTATCACTTTGAGGGTGTTTTTGTTTTTTTTTCATCTAATGTTTGTTTGGAACGTTGTTCTAGTCCTTTATATGATGGATTGATTGTGTTGCTTTCCATATTTAAATGTAATGTGTTTTTTTAGTAGGTATGGATTCTGATTTTAATCGTGTATTCAAATTGTTGTGTGTGTTTTATAGTTTGTGTGGGTTGTTTCCATGAAAAATTCGATTTTTTTATTTTCAAACTCAACCCAGTTGTCTGTGTCTTTCTCTGTTAGAGTTCTTCGCAGATATTTTCACTTTGAGGGTGTTTTTGTTATTTTTTTCATCTAATGTTAGTTTGGAAGCTTATTCAGAACCTTTGTATGATGGATTAATTGTGTTGCTTTCCACATTTAAATGTAATGGGTTTTTTTTGGGTTGGTATGGGTTCTGATGCGCGGCGTTCTAATCTTGTATCGCGACAACAACAATGAGATGATGCAAAGGTGGTGGTGGCGTTCTATCCTCGTAACGCGACATCAATACTGCGACGAGCAAGGTAGCTAGGATCTCGATTTAACTCTTAAAATCGCACGATTTTACGACCCTACTACTATTGCCCGATCCCGATCTCACATCCGTGCTTTTCTGTGTTCAACTTGGTAGGATCTACGAGTAACACTGCGATCCTATGATTTAAACATGCATAACCCGACCTATTATTTTAAAATTCTAATTTGTTTACTGACACGTCTCATAATCTAAGATTATTTTCAGTTGAATTTGTTATTTTATATTATTTTTATGCATTTTGAATTGGAGTTCAAGGTTGATAATTGTGGATTTGAAATTTTTTACTTTTGTTATGACCAATTTTATTTATTTATCATGTATATTTTGCATATTTTTATTTCGGTAGGATCTTACGATCCATATCACGATTCCACATTATACGATTTTGAATGTCTATTTCGATCTTAGATAAAATCTCGATCCTAGCTACCTTGGCGACGAGCACGCGGGTGGTGGTGGAGTTCTGATCTTCAGACGCGACAGCAACACAGCAGCGATGAGCTCGGGTGGTGGTTAGGTTTTGTTCAGGCCCAGGTGGTGGTGGTGGAGTCTCTATCTGTTCAGTCGAGCCCAAAGGTGGTGAGCCTCTGATATGTAAATGAGAGTGACTCTTCAGTTTTACTTTTCTTCAACGATGAGAGAGAGAAAATAAGAACTCAACAAGCGCGCGTGTATTACCTACAACTGAGTTATTGGGTGTTATTTGTTAATGTGAATTGTATTATTAAATACATTTTTTCTTGCATTAATTAAGAGTGACTGATGGTAGCAGCCTTAGAGTGTACAAAGAGCATTGTTGTATTACTATTTCAAATCTTGCATCATGGTTTGTTGCCGTGATTGAATTTGTTATTCGTTCCTTAATTTAGCTCACAAATGTCTAATAATCGATATGATCAGACTTTATCACCTTTTCAGCAAGTAAGGCCACCACTATTGTGTGTATTTTGTTGCACAAATCATCTATCGATGGTGAAAGTTATTAGTGTATTAATTTGATGATAAAGAGATGAAAAGTCTCACTAAGTTATAGCAATCTAAAATTTGAACATTAGCTTGCAACTTGTAATTGATAAGAAATTAGGATCAGGGTTTTGTAATTTGATCATTTTTACAAATTAGAAGTTTGAGACAAATTAGAAATTTTATTACATTTTGTGGTCATATTATTTTAAAAATCTTATAGATTCAATATTTAAATAATTTAATTAATTGCTAACTAAATGACAACATAGATAAGACAACAAAAAAATCCACAATTTCTTGATAACTTTAGGTACTATCTAATTATTTAATTATTGAAAGTACCTTAACAATCACCCTAAATTATACGTAATCTTCTTAGGTAACATGTCAAAGGCCACCTAATGGGAGTAGCATAAAGCAAATGGTACAACAAACTACTAGATGCATACATTAACTCGAGGCAGGCCATTTTATAAAATAAATTTTTAGATAGTCCTAAAACATTTAATATATGATCCAAAAATATTCACAATCAAATATTTTAATTTATAACATCATAAACTTAAACAAAATAAAAAGTATATCATTATAAATATTTTTAAACCACACACTAAATATGATCCAAAATTACCTAATAATTTCTCATTTTATAGTCTCCTTCTGCATGCATGTTGGCTATTGCTAAATTCATTTATTGGTTTTTACAAAGTAAGATGATTGATGTGTTGTATGCAATTATGAAATTCAAAAAGGAACAACGGCCTCCAAAATCATATGGCCCTTTGTATTTTTCTTATTTTTTTTATGGGATGTATAATGTGAACTTAAAACTTTTCCAATTGGAGGGTAAATAACAATGTTGGTACACATAGTTATATGAATAACACAAAATCAACGCCAAACATTATGTTTGGCTTCAAAATGGCCATAGGTCTCCCCAAATAGATCTTTTGGCCTGACGATGCAATGTAGGGTTCGTGCTCTGTGTGACAACGATACGGTCATATGAAGCCTCTGATGCATCACGATTTGTCGATCTGCACACATTCATCGTCACTTGTCTTCCCCTCCTTACAGGCATGAACACAATTCTGCCCCAGCCGCCTCCGAGATCAGCGCTACCTGTGTCATCTTCCTTTTCCTCCTCATGCTCTTCATTGTCATCATCGTCATCACCGTCGCCGCCATCAGTTTCCACTTCATCAGAATCATAAGTTACTGCATTTACTACTTTGCGCGGAGCATCATCAGCTTCTTGCATTTTCAACCAGTCCTCTACAAAAAGTAAAAAAATAAATAAAATAAATAAATAAACACAAAAAATAACAACTTAGTTTTGTTCTACTCAATGGAGACTACATGGATCAAATGACACCATAGTGCTCTATCATATATAGTTTATCATATTTATATTTTACTCATTGATGTTTAAATCCCATCTAACTATTCCCATTATAGTTTCATTTTGTAACAGTTCACCTAATATAACAGTGAAATAGAAATAGCACCAGTAGAATGTAGAGAGAGATAAGAGGAGTGAATAGAGAATAGAGAATAGCCTAATAGGGAGTAGATAATGGAGAGGGTAAAGGAGAAGAAGTAAAGCAGAGGAAGGAGTAATCAATGAGATTATCCCTCAAATCTGCTATAGAAGTATATTCCTGTAAAATGAAGAATGAAGAAATGAAATGATGAACAAGATAGTATTGGCATTCGAGAGGCCAGTCTCTCCTCAAATTTCCCACTCTACTGATTTCCTACCTTTTTCCAATTACATTTTTTCTATATATTTCTCTCTTTCCGTAACCAACTTCCCTAAACTCACGCTCCCTTCCACTCATTCAGTTATTTTTCCCACCCCTTCTCCTATACGTATAAGTGTAAGGTCTCATTTTCCCAATCTGCCCTTGCTCTCCCAGACTTGGGTTTGTTACACATTCCTCTACCTTTAAATGCACTACCCTCTAAATGGTCCACTGTCCTTATTGGGGTTCTCCTCCCTATATGAAAATTTTAACTGGCAAATAAATACAACAACAACAACCACCACCACCACCACCATAAGCCTTATCCCACTATGTGAGGTCAGCTATATAGATCAAACGACGTCATTGCACCCTGTCGTGAATCATATTTAACTGGAAAATAAATAACTAGGAAAAAATAGTCCATAATCTCCAAAGGCCTTCACACACACAGACCATGGAAAAGAAGCTTGTTTAACAGCAAATCAAAATATATTATGTTCAAAAGTATTTCAACAAAAAAAAAAAAAATGCACAAGTGTAACAAGTACCGTAATCAATTTCGAGATCCTCTGGATTTCTTTTAGCACGAAGCTCTTTCAGAGTCTCAAATTCCATATCATCAAGGGGCCAGGGTTCCCTGGTGGAATGCACGGGTAAAATAATAAATCAGAAATGTTGCCTCAGACATGGATTATGCCCTTCAATGGTCAAGGAAGAAAGGATGGATGGGAAGTGTTGCCTTGAGAATTAAATCATCATCAAATATTAATTTCGAAGAAGTATGCAACGAAATAAGGCTTGCTAAACTTTCACTGAACTGAATTCTCAGCATTTCATGATAGAATTTGATTTTGATGCTGTCAACAAATTTGGCACTTGCATCCAATTATATGTTGACACAACATTTAATGACATTACACATAACTGTTAAGTGTTAACATAGTTATATTTACTAAAAGCCATGTCAATAAAAAAATGGATGATAGTTTAAAGAAAGGTATACATTAACAATGCATCAAAATCAAACTCTTTGCACTTCTGTTTGATTATTGTATAAGGTTCAAACATGCAAGATTTACTCAAAACACTTGCCTTGGTCTTTGGCCCCGTCTGAAAGCAACAAAGGAAAATTTCTCATCTTCAAAGCCACGTAAAGGCTCGCCCTTGGAACGCTGCAAAATGATAAAATACAGAACAGAGGTAAATTTCTTGATATGTTAATCATTCTTGAATCAAAGGAAAGAGGAAAAGAGAATATGGGGACATGACCCTTTCCAGTGCAGAAAAGTAAAATAGGGATTAAAGGGGAACCTTGTAAGCACGCTGGGATGATGTCCTCTCCAAGCGCTGAACAAAATGACAGTATTTTCCAGATTTTACCAGTGGACAAATCCCATCATGAGGGCACTGCATGAAGAAAAAATATCAAATAAAAAGATAGAATAGAACAGGCAGAGAGAGAGAGAGATGCAAACTGCAAAATTGGAAAAATGTTGTGAAAATGTAAAATACTTACTGGAGCAACTACAAAGGCACCAGCTTTCTCAGTCATCAAATCTTTACAAACTTCATTTTTCTTGCGGGCAGATTTACGGTGTTTCTACAAATATAGTGAAGTTCATTCTTTGTAAGAATAACATGTCTAAACAAAAAGCACAACCAAAAAGGGAAAAGATAGCTCAGATTCTTTATCATTGTTCAAAATTTTCTTAACAGAATAGTATAAATGAAGTGGTAAATATACCCGTTGTTCCATCCATAATATGTGAGATCTCATCTGAGCTATAATATTAGATCCATGAGGCGTTCCAGGTTCAACCAAAACCTGCAAGATATTGATTACATAAATGGAGACAGAATTTGATAAAATATTGAAATGGACTGAACAAAGATAAATTTATGAGATTCAAAAATGCACTTACTCATTTTTTTTATTAAGGAAATATATGACTGAAGAGGATCAGACCAGAAAGTAACTTTATGAAAGTTGCAACAGCTCTCTTACAATTCTTTTTAAAAATGTCTTTTCTAATTCCTATATTCATGAATATTTTTATTTGTTGCATGCTCCTGTTCTAGTCCCAATTACTTTCTTTTACTTTCTGAAATTTGTTTTCTTTTTCTTTTATGCAGAATACTTTGTTAATTTTTTCAATGTGGCACCATACTAATAAGTAACATGAATTAGGTATAGACAATCCTCTCCACCAGAAGACAAGAAATTATATACTTGACATCATTGATCATACCAGAACATCCTGTGTTAGATCCCAGAGTTGGCGAACTATAGTAATTCGATCCTTTAGTGATGGGATCTCTCCAAGCACGTAAGACTTCGGTCATGAAATGGATGAAAGCAATAAGAATTAATTTAAGAAAACATGAGAATCATAAGCAAATACTTTATAACACCAAATGCTCAAGAAGGACAAAAAAGACAAAAAGAAAGAAAAGAAATCAAATGAAGGTATATCCCTTCCAGCATTACAGAGAAGGTAAACAGTGTTCTACAACTAAGCAATGAAATGGAACGAATACAGCTGAAATATTTAGTTTTCTTTGATCAAAGTATAATTGGAACAGAAAATAAGCTCAACATAGCACTGATGAAAATTCTACTTGAATATTCAAACCATAAGGCATAAAGATACGTTTGATTATTTTTGCATATGATAAATTAGTTGAGCAAAACAATTAGGTGAAATTTGACATATTGCCTAACATAAATGCTAATAATCCATATCACCACTAATAAAGATTGCTAATATATGTGTAAAGAAAGAAATAAATAAAAACAAACCAAAAGAATAAACTTACAGCAATTACAAGGTCATGCCCTCTCTCTGATTTCCCGATACCTTTGGAAAGTGCTTGAATGCTATCATAACTATGTATAAGTGGCAAATTCTTGAGACCTATACAAACAATAGCAGAACACAATTCAAACTACCAATCATTTCTCCCCTCAGCTATTCTTGGGAATATCAGAAGCAAAGTATTTCAGTATATTAAATACTAAAAGTAAAAGGGGAATGCACTCAATAAGTTCATGTAAAATCCAGATCATTTTATAAGGGGGAAGTCCTGGGACACAGTTGATGATTTGAACCCATTTCCTCATTAACTCATTTGAATATGACTCGTTCACAATCACTAAAATATGTCTTTTGAATGTACTAATGAGGAACTGAACTTGGTAAAACCAGTTAGATATATCACTCAAACTTTAAATCTCCTTGTGCTTTTGGCTTTTTGCTGACAATCTCCTGTAATAGATAAAACCAACCCTTATCTTTTTACATTTTTCAACAGAAGACTCATAAAGTTCTAATCAAGTTTTATAAATACTTAAACTTTTAGAAAGTCGTCAAAGTAGTAAATAAACTATGCTCGCACATGCACCCTCCCTCCATAATACATATCTAGATATGAAATGTGCGGTGTACCCCATTCTGATAATTCTATTTGCACTAAATATGGCAGTTCACCAGTTACCCGTCCTTGTATGCATTAGAAGATGAAGGGATAGGAATAAACAAAACATGCATAAATCTAGGTAACTATTTCTAAAACCTAAGTGATCTTTTCACAGTCAGTTGCCCCTAAAAGGTGGTCATCTCTATAATCAAGCAAGCAAATAATTTTTGAGCACTTAACAAACCACACTAAATTGACCGATAGTATGCTAGTTTGTTTTAGAATCAGACAATACGAAACTTGGCAACGCCAATCACAAGCTTCAGATTAAAGTTACATTTGATACTTCAACATAATTGTTCATGTGCATCTCTGTTGACCATCTAGCTTTCTCCTATAACTTAATACTCTGTATCTTCCCTCACGGCCTCACCACAGTTTAAAGTAGTACTAAACCTATCTTACACTATCGAGCTGATCAACATTTACCTTGTATGAGACTCCGACCTGCACGCTGCATTGACTGTGATGGTTCTATTAAATTAACTTTCTCCAAAGATTTTGGCCAGACTTCTTGCATTGCCCTATATCAGATTTAAAAGCTAAAAAATCAATCCATGAAGCAACACAATTAAAACTTATCATAGCAAAGTTAACCATTCACCACAACCCACAGCGAAGTTCAAGAATCTTTTACCAGAAAGCCGAACCTGTCCCAGCACCAAAATCTAATACTTTAGCAGGAGAGAAACCAGGAAGCCTTCTGCGAACCTAAACAGACATCAAGTACGAAGTTCATTTGATATTGATTTCAAATGAAACATTTTACTCAAGACTGAAAAGATATGTTTGGTTATCACAACAGTAAAAGTTGAAAGTGAACACAAGGAGATACACGATTCACACCTAAAGGAAATTGTAACTTGAGGTAACTGATACAACGCCCATATGATTTGACATGGGAAAAAAAGAAAAGAAAAGAAGAAATACATAAGACAGTTTAATTTTGTATATTTAGAGATTAGAAATCACTATTCAGCCTGACACATTGATTCAGTTTCCCTGCTTGATTAAATTTAGACCTAAAATATACCAACAGAATTCTTGCTTCCATTTACAAATTACTTCATCTCTGTTTTATCTTCTTCAAGTTTAATCAGTTCTTGTTTACCTCCCTGATTCCATCTCTTACGAGCATCTATGTATCATTAATCCTCTACAATTTAGTGTCAACTTAAGCAAACCCTTCCTTTGAAGAAATATTTTTCATTAGAATCATAATGTTTCTTTGTCTAACCATGCATGAGCTCAAAACCATCAGTTGAACATGCAGTTCTTTTTCCTTTTCTTTGGTTTTAACAGCTTTCACCTATTTACTTTGCAAACATACGAAATGATTAAGACAAATCAAATGACTCAAACCCATTTGGCATTTCATTAGATTGAAATTCCCTCCCTTTCTTTCACTGACATTTTCTCTTCATTTCCCCCATTTTGGATTCTGTTTTCCACTTACCTCCTTAAGTACTCTGTAACAAGCAGAATAAACGGCAGGCATTCGAGATGCAACATAAGCAATTGTCTCATCATCTCTGTATGAGAGTCCAATGTCACCGTAAGAACTCTTAATCTTCCAACGCTTTGATTGTTCCAAAGACTTGAAAGGGTCTTCAACAATTTCCCTTGATGTAGTGGTGGTCAGCTGTAGATTGACGTCCTTGATAGTATTGAAAGATTGAGATAATCTTAAGACCTTCCTCTTCATATGTGGTTCCTCCTGCTCTATAATCCCAAGACCACCGTGAACAATTGTATCATAGATATAAAAAGGGTAATGCTATATGGACTCTCCAAATGAGTGTCCCGACATCCAAAAAAAATTTGACATCAAGAGTCATTATTTTGGCATTACGATATCATTATTTGACATCAAAATATGGATGTCCACATGGGGCACTCATTTTGAGAGTCAATATATCATTTTCCATATAAAAACACCTAAAGTATCATATTATATTAAAATATAAGGAGAGAAAGCAAACATAGGGAAAAGTAAAGACCTCGAAGGTATTTCTTAATGGCACGGCGGAGACGAACAGGTACAACAAGGCAACGTTCTGATTGCTTGGCAGCATAGCGGAGGGTTTTAGGAGTTACGATTTTCTGGGCGGTTTCAGATATTGTTTGGGTAGCCATGCTAGCCCAGGATTTAACGGATTTCTCTTTGAGTTCCGAGCAACCAGGTTGCTATATAACCAAGTTTGAAGTTAGTAAGTTAGCAATAGATAATTACTAATAAAACAGAAGAAGTACCAAATTAGGTATCAAGAACAATAAAATTCAAAACCAAAGAGACTAGACTGAATTAAAAGATAAGAAGGGGATGAGTTGGTGATGGTAAATTGAATCCCTACGAAGCCCCTAGAGCTGAGTTGGTGCGCCGGTCACCGTGAGGTACGGCGGGGACGAGAACAAGGCGGCGGCGCTGGTGGCGGTGACGGTGGCGGCGTGAGTTGGGTGGAGAGACTGAGAGAGAGAAGAAGAAGGTATGAAGTCACCAAAACTTCTCTTGTTTCCTTCTCTAAATGTTTTTGTCTCGAACTCTCAAGTCGTATGTAGGGGTGTCAAAGTGGGTCAGCCCGCCCCGCCCCGCCCCGCTTTTTTGGCGATCCTAAAACTCAAGCCCGCCCCGCTTTTTGGCGGGCTGGCCCGCCATTTTTTTAATAAGTCATTTTTTAAAAAATTGTTAACATGTTTTTCAAACTAAAAATAAAAAATATTTATTTTTTAATAAAAATTTCATCAATTTCAATTAAAAATAAACTAAAAAAATACACAATAATAATTACTAAATCAAAATCTATCAAAATATAACTTAATCAACAAAATTTTATTAAATAAATAAAAAAAAGATAATGAGTCATAATAATAAGTAACAAGTCCACCAATCCAATATACTACATTTTAAATTTTAACAACTGCAATGATAAATTAAAAAAAAAACTATCAGAAGCAAAAAAAAATAAACAGAACAGAACTACGGAGTACAGAAGCAGAACACAAATCAACAGAACAAAACTAATTCATGTAAAAACTAATCATACAAAACAGAAACGAAGTGTAAGTAACCTTAGAGGCGCCGGAGACCCGAAGCAAGGCGATTGGAGACCAGAAACGGCGGCGATTGGAGACCCGAAGCGGCGGCGATTGGTAGACCCAGATGCAGTAACAGTCGTGGCGCGAACGATCGAAGACGGAGGCGGAGCGGGTTTCGACTTCCGAGGCTCGAACTAGAAGAAGCAAAGACAGGCGCGGCGCGGACGAGCAAAGACGGAGGCGAAGGCACTGCGTCAGCGATGGGCGATGGGCGAAGGCTCGAACAGCGAAGGCTCGAACTCGAACTTGGGACTTTGGGTGTTGGCCTGCTGGTGTTGGGTGATGGATTGGCGCGGCGGCAAGAAAAGGAAAATGGAAGGGACGAAGGGTAAAGTGAAAATGGGAGGGGAGGAAAGATTAAAGTTAGGATAGGATTGGGTTGGGTGAATGTGGATGGGCCATTGGGCATTTGGGCCGAGTTATTTTTTTTTTTTAAAATAATAGTTGGCGGGCTAGCCCGCCCCCGCCCCGCTTAGCCGCGGGCTAAGCGGGGCGGGTTAAGCGGATGCTAGCCCAGGATTTAACATATTTCTCTTTGAGTTCCGAGCAACCAGGTTGCTATATAACCAAGTTTGAAGTTAGTAAGTTAGCAATAGATAATTACTAATAAAACAGAAGAAGTACCAAATTAGGTACCAAGAACAATAAAATTCAAAACCAAAGAGACTAGATTGAATTAAAAGATAAGAAGGGGATGAGTTGGTGATGGTAAATTGAATCCCTACGAAGCCCCTAGAGCTGAGTTGGTGCGCCGGTCACCGTGAGGTATGGCGGGGACGAGAACAAGGCGGTGGCGCTGGTGGCGGTGACGGTGGCGGCGTGAGTTGGGTGGAGAGACTGAGAGAGAGAAGAAGAAGGTATGAAGTCACCAAAACTTCTCTTGTTTCCTTCTCTAAATGTTTTTGTCTCGAACTCTCAAGTTGTATGGTATGGATTATGGGTTGTTTGGGCTTTGAGATTTTGAACCTGTATAAAATTTCACCCATTAGACCAAAAAAATATATTTTAAATTAGGTTTAATTAATTTTTTTAATCATATAATTTCATTCAATTCTTAATTAAGTCTCTGATTACCTTCTATGTTAAAAAATGTTTGGTGAATATGATGGTATACTTATTTTGTTTTTGTTAATTAAATAGAGCCAAACTCCAAACAAAACACAACTACAAATCTGACAAGGAAAGCTAGCTAGAGTATTAAAAAGATACTTGCATTCCTAAACCTAGGGTAGCCAAACAATCAACCACACAATTGGCTTCCCATCAATATCAATATCTATATATAAAAGAGAGTTTTGTTTCCTAAAAGAAAGTTATTTTAGTAGGTAATATTTTTCATATATATTATACTAATTCATTCTCTTATTTTTTTTCCATCAAATGTATCTATTATTATTTTTTCTTATTAATATTTAATTAAGGATAATAATTATACTAATATTATACATTCCTATAAAATGATTATCATATCTTTATAATATATTTATCTATTAAAAAGATATGATATGATATATTTTTTTGGTAAGATATGATATGATATATAACAATTGAAAACAGAATATATATATTGATTATGCAAATAACGCAATAAAAATTAGAGCACTTAACCATGTTATTATATTTCCGCATGTTATTGTACAAGTGAAATATTATAATAATAATAATAATAATAATATAGACAATCGAAGACTTTGTAGTTTTATTTTATGATTATTATTTTTAATATATTAATCATATATAATATTACATTTTAAACTGATATTTAATATCATATATAAAGATATGATATACAATCTGTGATTTATATGATTTTTTATGATTATTATATTTATGCGTTGTCATTGATTGATGATATATTAATATATTTATCTATTAAAAAGATATAATATGATATATAACAATTGAAAACAAAATATATATTAATTATGCAAATAACACACAATAAAAATTAGAGCACTTAACCATGTTATTATATTGTTGGGTGTTATTGTACAAGTGAAATATAATAATAATATAGACAATCCGAGATTTTGTAGTTTTATTTTATGATTATTATTTTTATTACAAATATTATAATAATTACGTGTTAATTCCTTTTTTCTTATTAATATTTAATTAAGGATAATAATTATATTAATATTATACATTCCTATAAAATGATTATCATATCTTTATAATATATTTATATCTATTAAAAAGATATGATATGATATATTTTTTTGGTAAGATATGATATGATATATAACAATTGAAAACAGAATATATATATTGATTATGCAAATAACGCAATAAAAATTAGAGCACTTAACCATGTTATTATATTTCTGCATGTTACTGTACAAGTGAAATATTATTATAATAATAATAATAATATAGACAATCGAGACTTTGTAGTTTTATTTTATGATTATTATTTTTAATATATTAATCATATATAATATTACATTTTAAACTGATATTTAATATCATATATAAAGATATGATATACAATCTGTGATTTATATGAATTTTTATGATTATTATTTTTATGCGTTGTCATTGATTGATGATATATTAATATATTTATCTATTAAAAAGATATAATATGATATATAACAATTGAAAACAAAATATATATTAATTATGCAAATAACACAATAAAAATTAGAGCACTTAACCATGTTATTATATTGTTGCGTGTTATTGTACAAGTGAAATATAATTATAATAATAATAATAATATAGACAATCCGAGATTTTGTAGTTTTATTTTATAATTATTATTTTTATTACAAATATTATAATGATTACGTGTTAATTCCTTTTTTCTCTATATTTTTCATCTAAAATTTCAATCACTATTATAAAATTTGTAATATTGTTTTCCTATTACATTTTAAATAATATTAATAACTAATATAACTATCTTTCAATCATATATATTCTCACGTCTATATTTTCATCATATATATTTCAATCAAATAAATTTAAATAAAATATATATCACATATATGATATGAATATATGATATGATATGATATATATGTTATAATTTTTATTATAATCTAATTTTAATAAATAGTGATATTTCTTGAAGAAAATAATTCTATCAAATCATATTTATATATACATATTTTATCGTAATGTATCTCCTTGTTCTTTCAGATCCATATTTTCTCTCCGCCTCATCATTCACTCTATTTTTTTTTATCTTCCTTCATTGTTCTTATTTTGTTGTTTCTTGTAATACCTCGGGTATTATGAGTTAATTTGAGTAAGAGATCACGGTGCACCGGGGAGATAGAACCACGTGGGTCCCACCTCCCCACCCCTTTTCTTTCTTTCCTTTCTCTTTTTCCCTTTTTCTTCCTCACTCTCCCGTATCTCTCTCCCCCTCATTTTCCATTTTCCATCTTCTTCCCCTTTCTCTCATATCTCTCTCAAAATCCTCACCCAACTCCATTAAGGTTCAAGATCAAGTTAGCCTTACTCATCTAGTGTATTGTGGGTAAGTGTAGAGTATTTCTTTTTCTCCATTGATGTCTATTTCTCTATATTTTCGGATTGGGGTTTTAGGGTTTGTATTTGGGGATTTTTTATTTTGTTGAGAATCTGAGGTTTATTATGTGTTCCCTAGGTTCTCAACTAGCTAGAGAAGCTCAGGGTACCTCATCCTAACTCCGGGTGGTGTCTTGGAGCTCATTGGAGTAGTTGGTGAGTAATGGGTTATTTATGGTTTATGTTTGATTTTGAATGATTTTGTGAATTACTTGCTATAATAGTTGATAGGGACTGAGATTGGTTGATATATAACTGATATTGTATGTTGGTTGTGTTTGATTTGGATGGGTTGTGGTGAAAATGTGGGTTTGGAGATGAATTTCGCGTGATTTTCTGCAGATTTTCGTTTCTGACCCAAGCTGTAATCGATTACAGCGAATTGGTAATCGATTACAGTAATCGATTACCAAGATCCTGTAATCGATTACCACGGGTTGGTAATCGATTACAGACTGCCTATTTTCGCAAAAATTTTCCTTCAGAACGAAATTTGAAACTGGTAATCGATTACAGAGGCCTGTAATCGATTACATCAGTACAAAAACACTATTTTAAGACTTAAACTCAAAATCTTTATACATTTAAGTTATGTTTTCAAATCCATATGTTCACCACTACCCCAAACTTGATACTGGACTGTTATGATGTTATTATGACAATGATGCGAATATGATGCGATGTACGATTACGAAACAATATTAATTAAAGAATGATTAAATGTTGGTTGGCTCGGCCTGAGGAGGGGCTGGGCTCCCGGGACTAAAGATCTGAGGAGGGGCTGAGCTCCCGGGATCTCTAATAATGAATACACTTGTAATAATAATACATAAGACGAATTGCGGAATGTGTGGTATGGTGATTATGTGATGGATTGCTATGACTGTATATATATGATTATGATATTGCTGCATAAACTGTTTTTAATCTATTATTCACTGAGCGTATGACTCACCCATTCATACAAACCATTTTCAGATTCAGGTGCTGATCAGGAGGCGAGCCCTTCCGTTCCTCCAAGCTCTTAGTTTGGTGAGCCTCGATGTTTAGAGGCGTTATGTTCTTTATTATGTCAGTAGTATGCTCCATAGGTTTACAAACAGGGTTGTCTAAATTATGTATGTGTTGTAAGTCTAATTAAGACTTGTAGATTTTATGTTGGATTATGTTAGCTTATGGATTAAGCAGGATGTTATGACCATATATTAGGTATTATGGATTTAGGGGTGACCCCTTGAGAACCCCATTATGCGTATGGATTTTATGTATGTATGCATGATAAAGTAGTTGTGGTTATTACTGTTTAGCTGGATTATTGTGTGGATTACAGGTTAAGGCTGACATGAGACTCGGAGTCTCATGTGCCGGTCACGATCCGAGTTAGGTCGTGACATTTCTTTTTTTTTATCTATTTTCTTTTATTTTTTATCTTTTTTTTTTCATCTACATTCTTTTTCCTCCTTCATATTTTCTCTATTTTGTTTATCCTTTTTTCTCTTGAAGGTGCTTGTGACGTGAGAAGGGGGTTGAATCACGTCTACTCAAAAACTTTGTTACCTGAAACTTGCAATTCTGATCAAGGTATAAGCTTGTCTAATTATGGAGTGCAGCGGATTAGAGAATGATGCAAGCTTAAGTTTCGAATTAGCTTAGCCTTAGGTGTAAGGCTTGCCTATGTTATAATCACTTTGTGCTTGTAGATTAAGTTAATTGATGTAGCCTTTGAGCTTTGGCTCTAGGTGTCTAAGTTATGTTACTTTAATCAAGTTAGGTGCAAGTGTGTGTTCGTGCCTTATGTTATGCGAAAATGCTATGTAAAAGATAAAGGTAGAGAGAGTGCACACAATAAGTTTTTATACTGGTTCGGCAATGTGCCTACTCCAGTCCTCAAGCTTCACTTGGGAGTTTACTAATCACCACCTCCAAACACTTGAAGGATTTCTGCCTCAGCACACCACTGGGGACTTCTTGCACTTCACACTTGAAGTGACTAACTGCACCTCAGCCTAGAGATGACTTCCTTGCCTTCAACACTAAAGGTCTTTCTACCCTGCCTTGAACCTTCAAGGACTTCTGCCTTCACAACTAGAAGGACTTGTACAAACAGTGAATTGAAGAGATTCTTGTGATTCTAAGAATCAAATAAGAACTTAGATGCAACTAAATTTTGCTCTTATTTGATCTTCAAAGCTTAACTTGCAAATGCAAGGATTTTCAAATTGTTCTTAGCTAAACCTTACAAATTACCCCTTTTTATCTAAATGTATATGAATTCGAGTACAAATAGTTGTTAGGATTTTTGACAGAGTTTCAGCTTTTTTTTTTCTCGATTCTCTTGATGCTCTTGTCAAATGATGGGGTATTTATAGGCATCAAAGTCCACTTCCAAATAAGGAAACTTTGAACTTGTCTTTAATGCTTGAGCTCATGCTTCTATGCGCTTATGCTTACTTGAGCTTGCTTGAGCTTAATCTTGTTTGAGCTCCCTTGGTGTGCTTAGCTTGTTCTACTATCACCAAGCCTAGGTGATTAGCTTTGGTTGCTAGGTAGCTTTGCTTACTAGCTTGAGCTTGCTTGAGCTTCCTAGATGTGTTGAGCTTGTATTTTGCTCCATTAGAGGTAGCTTGTGTTGCAAGAAGCTTCCCTTGGTGTCTTGAGCTTATGCTATGCTCCACCTATAGCTTGCTTGTGGTGCAAGAAGCTTCCCTTGGTGTCTTGAGCTTATGCTATGCTCCACCTATAGTTTGCTTGTGGTGCAAGAAGCTTCCCTTGGTGTCTTGAGCTGATGCTATGCTCCACCTATAGCTTGCTTGTGGTGCAAGAAGCTTCCCTTGATGCTTTGAGCTTATGCTATGAGCCTCTAGCTTTAGCTTGTGCTATGCGCCTCTTAGCTCCTTAAGCTTATGTTATGTGCCTCTTAGGTGCTCTTTTGCTTCATGTGTTTTCTTAATATTTTTAATACCTCATAGGTTAACCTCCTGAAACACTTGATGAAACCATTAGTATTCACAAGCAAAATTCTTATCCAACACTTAGAGGTTTTTATCATTCAAAACATCTTATGACAATGTAAGGTTCTTTGAGCTAACAATCTCCCCCTTTTTGATGATAACAATCTTAAGTAGAATAAGAGTTTTGTTTGATCTTATTATGAAAAATTATTCTTAAGTCTTGGGGACTTAGGAATTATTTCTCATAGTAGCATAATCATAATATTGAGAGATAAGCAAATAGTAGAATTTAATTTTTGTAATTTAACTTATGCAATAGTAAAATACAAAGAAATGCTTAAGGTTATGCATAAAGAGAAATAATTAAGATAAAATAAGCTACTTGCTCCCCCTAGGTGTACGCATCTATACTACTAAGATCATACTAAAGGCTACTTAGAAGCTACTACTTCTTGTGCTTTTCTTCTACTTTTCCTCCCCCTTTGTTTTCATCAAAAATCAACCCAAACAAGGGTGGTCTTCAAATGTAGCGCCTATTGCCTTGAAGTGCTAGGAAGAGTAGATTCCGAATTTCACTAAGAGTGTTGGTGTTGGGGCTTGCACTGGATGAACTTGATCTTTTCCGGTAGTAACCCAAACCTTGAACTTCCAAGTTGTGAAATGAAGCAACCAAGTCTTAATAAGGTAGTGGAGGTGATGATGGCCAAATTTCCTCTAAAGGGATAAAAAAAATTTATTTCCTTTGAGGTGGTGGTTCTTCATGAGTAGCATGCTCCCCCTCAACTTCATTTTCCTCCATGTTGTTAGTATCTTCAAGGTTCTCACCTTGATCAATCTCCCCCTAGACATGTGCAACCTTCTTGATTGAACAAAATTGTTTCAACATTTTGATTCCTGGGTAAGGTTTGAACAAAAAGTTTCAACCTTTGTGAATTTTTTCACATGATTCACCAAAAAGTTTCAACCTTTGTGAATTTTTAACATGTATTCACCAAAAAGTTTCAAGATCACTCCTTTGTCTTTGCCTCTAGTTATGACACAAGGATTTGGTTTGAAGCTTACAAGAAAAAAGGTTAGGGCAAGAAAAGGCCATGGTTTGATGGTGGTTGAAGGGTTAAAGGTCGAGTTTGAGAGGTTAAGATGAAGGTTATGTGTATAGGTGATGAGTGGTGAAGTTTGAGAGGGTTAGGAGGTGAGTTGTGAGAGTTTGGTGATGTTTTATGGTAGGGGTGAGGGTATGCACGAGATTGATGTGATGATGAGGGTTTAGATGAGTGGTATGAGGCTTAGGTAAGGAGGTTGAGGGTAGAGGTTGTGAGGGGTGAGAGGGTTAGAGAGAGGGAGGCCGTAAGAGGTGAGGTGAGGTGTAAAGGTTAGAGCTTTATGAGGGTGAGAGCTATAGGAAGGTAGAGGTGAAGACTTTATGTGTAAAGGTGAAGGCTTTAGGTGTAAAGGTTAGAGCTTTATAAAGGTGAAGGCTAAAGAGAGGTAAAGGTGATGACTTTGTGTGTAAAGGTGAAGACTTTAGGTGTAAAGGTTGGAGTTTTATGAAGGTGAAGATGAGAAAATGGTAAAGGTGAAGGCTTTATGTATAAAGGCTAGAGCTTTGAGTGTAAAAGTGTGAGCTTTATGAGAAAAGGTGGAAGCTTTATAAAGGTTGGAGGTGATAGAGATGAGGTGAGGTGATGAGAGGCTAGGTGAAAAATAATAGTGGAGGCTATGTGAAAAGAAAAAAGAGTGGAGGCTAGGTGGTGAGGAGGCTATGTGAAAATTAGAAGCATAGGCTAGGTGAAAAATATGAGAGAAGACTAGGTAGAGAATATGAATGGAGGCTAGGTGAAAAATATGAGAAGAGGCTAGGTGGAAAATATGAGTGGAGGCTAGGTGAAAAAAATATGAGAAGAGGCTAGGTGGAAAATATGAGTGGAGGCTAAGTGAAAAAAAATATGAGAAGAGGCTAGGTGAAAAAAATATGAGAAGAGGCTAGGTGGAAAATATGAGAAGAGGCTAGGTGGAAAATATGAGTGGAGGTTAGGTGGAAAATATGAGTGGAGGCTAGGTGAAAAAAATATGAGAAGAGGCTAGGTGGAAAAATATGAGTGGAGGCTAGGTGAAAAGTATGAGCATAGGCTATGTGAAAATATGAGTGGAAGCTAAAAAAATGAGTGGAGGCTAGCTAGAGAGAGAGAGGGGGCGGAAATTAATGTGAGGGTGAGAAGAAAGAAAAAAAGAATGTTAAGAGATTTGAGAAAATAAGGATTGATGTGTGATTGGTGGAGCATTTAATGAAGGTTAAAGCAATTAGAGTGTCGCAACCAATGAGAAGGCTCCATGAGAGTGTCACAACCAATGGGAAGACTCCATGAGGATATTTTAGCATTTAATGAGATTTCCCAAAGTGCTCTCATATCTTATATTATTGCAAGACAAATAATAATTAAATTAATATTAAATTTTCAATCTTGCAAAATTAAATAACAAAAATAAAAATTATTTTTGTTAAATAATATATATGGGGCACAAATTATTGAGTGGGGTCCACTAGAATTTTAAGTTGATCAACTAATAAGCAATGGTTGACCCTCAAAAACTTAGTTGACTTTTTAATTGCAAAGAGACCCTTCCTCCTTACTTTCTAGCACCATGCGCTACTTTTCTCCCTCTTATGAGCTTCACCTTAAAAGTTTTGCTTTCCTTGCTTCTCCTAGCTCATGTACTCAAGCTAGTAGTCTAGTACACCTATTACTACCATTAGGGGAGGTATAGCTAACTTCTTGAAAATTTTAAATTTCTCATAACCTTAAAATTTTTCAAAAGGTTTTAAGCTAAGCATATCCTTCAACATGTTGAAGCGATCTTCAGCTAAAGGCTTTGTAAATATATCTAACACTTGATCTTCCGTATTTACAAACTTTAACTCAATATCACCTTTTTGCACATGGTCTCTTATGAAATGGTGTTTTATATCTATGTGCTTAGACCTAGAATGTTGAATGAGTTCTTAGCTATAGCTATTGCACTAGTTCACAAAAGATTGAGAGTCTTGTCATACCTTGGGTGGTAAGCCAAGAGTTGGTTGCTTACCACAACTCTAGAAGTAACAACTAGCTGATGTAATCTCGCGGATTTGTATTTTCTATGCGGCATACCTCATTGTTTCAGTCATATCTTGAGTTGTATATATCAGAATTAGATGATCTTTGGCTTGTTGGAAAGCTAAGATCGAGAGCTACAACTTCTCTTTATCTTACGAGCTTAGTTGAGATCATTTGGACGTCCATATACTGGCTCCAATTCTGTAAACATTTCTTCTAGATTTGATGAATTTGGGTTCTTGAGCTTACAATGGTTTGATGAGTCCTTCTATGTGGCTAGCATCTCCTTGCACACATATGACCTTTGTGTGGCTTGCCTAGATCAGCCACTAGCAATCTACCACTCCTCATTGAGGTGGTGGTGTTGAGCTCAATGATGTACCTGCAGTCACAGAGAAATGTGTTTTTGGTACCCATGCCTTCTTGGGTCCTTTTGTGTTAGCCTTTCTAGCCTTTGGCTTAGGCTGCTGAGGGTTCCAAGTTCTCTTGGAGGTACCTTTCCTAGTGCCACTCTTGGCTTTGGATGTGGTTTCTCTTTTGAGCATTGGACATCTCTCTCTGCTATGCCCATGTTTAAAACAAAAAAGACAGGTAGGTATAGGCTCTCTATCTGTTGGTGGTATCAAAGTGTCTTCATGAAACACTGGTGTGTACCCAAGGCCTGTGTGATCTAAGTATGGCTTTTGCCCACCTAGCATCATGTCCAGCATCTTGGTTCCATTCACCATTTTTTCTAAGTCTTTGATGAGAAGTACGTTTGTCTTCTGTGCTTGATACATGGCAGTCTCAGCCTTCTCCACAAACACAGAAGCATCTGTTTCAAGCTATTTGCATAACTCACCAAGACTGATATTATCTTTTATCATCTCTTGGAGTTCTTGTTCAAGCTTCTCATTTTTAGACTTTAACAGCTCATTTTCTGACTCATAGTTTTTTAAAGCCTTTTTAGTGGTCAAAAAATGAGTTGTGAGCTGCTTTGAATCCATCAATAACTTATCGTAAAGATTAGAGAGCTCATGGTAAGAAGGAGAGGGAATATCGAAATTTACCTCAGTATCTTCATCACTAGAGTCAGAGTCAGAGTCAGTGTAAGCATCTGCCATGAAGTAGAGGTAGCTTCCTCCTCTGTTTCTTCCTCTGAGTCTGAGTCTTCAGCCTCTGACTCACTCCACGTTGCAGCCAAAGCCTTTTTCTTTTTGAAAAAACTTCTTCTTGGTCTGGCTTGTTCTTGGGACAATCATTCTTGAAGTGCCCCTTTTCACCACACTGAAAAGCAAGTGGTGTTTTCTAGCTTGGTCTTTCCCTTCTTCTCCTTTCTGGCTAGAGCCTCTTTTCCCTTTTTGGAGCGATTCTTCCATGCTCTTGTCATCTTCCTGACAAGCATGGACATCTCTTCTTCATCCAAGTCCTCTTCTGACTCTCTTCTGTTTCAATTTCTTCAATTACTTAAGAGCCTTGTTTTTGTTGTGTTTCCTGACAGAGGTGCTCTTGAGAGCCAAAGTCTTTTGGTGTCTAGAGGAGCTTGACTTTTCTTCTGCAGCTAACTCTATCTCATGAGTCTTTAGAGACCCAAGGATTTCATCTAGACCGAGTTTCTTGAGGTCCTTGGCCTCTTGAATAGCTGTCACTTTTGGTCTCCATTTTGGAGTCAGGCTTCTTAGGATTTTCATAGCCATTTCTGAGGTTGGGATATGTTTTCCCAAGCACTTTAAGTTGATTTATTATATTGAGGAATCTGACTGCTAGGTCATCTATGCTTTCGCCTTGTTCCATTTTGAAGGACTCATACTTATGTACAAGCATAGATATCTTTGTCTCCTTAACCTTACTGGTGCCTTCATGCAATACTTCAAGCCTGTCCCATATCTCCTTTTCTGAATCACAGGACACTATCTTGTTGTATTCTTCTTTGGTTAAAGCACATAGGAGTATGTACTTAGCTTTCTTATTCATCTGGACCTGCTCCTTCTGTGCAGCTGTCCATGTGAGTTTAGGCCCTGATGGAACTGGATTGTCTCCATTTTCTACAATGTCCCACAAATCCAGGCTATTGAATTGGATGAATAGTGTCATCCTATCCCTCCAATATCCATAGTCACCACCCAGGAACATTGGTGGTCTGCTTGTTGAGGCGCCATCAACAATGTATGCGTTGTTGGTTGCCATAGGTCCTTTGATCTTTTCCTTGACACTTGTTAGAGTGCTCAACCCCAAGGCCGAACTCTGATGCCAATTGAAGGTGCTTGTGACGTGAGAAGGGGGGTTGAATCACGTCTACTCAAAAACTTTGTTACCTGAAACTTGCAATTCTGATCAAGCTATAAGCTTGTCTAATTATAGAGTGCAGCGGATTGAGGAATGATGCAAGCTTAAGTTTCGAATTAGCTTAGCCTTAGGTGTAAGGCTTGCTTATGTTATAATCACTTTGTGCTTGTAGATTAAGTTAATTGATGTAGCCTTTGAGCTTTGGCTCTAGGTGTCTAAGTTATGTTACTTTAATCAAGTTAGGTGCAAGTGTGTGTGTGTGCCCTATGTTATGCGAAAATGCTATGTAAAAGATAAAGGTAGAGAGAGTGCACACAGTAAGTTTTTATACTGGTTCGGCAATGTGCCTACTCTAGTCCTCAAGCTTCACTTGAGAGTTTACTAATCACCACCTCCAAACACTTGAAGGATTTCTGCCTCAGCACACCACTGGGGACTTCTTGCACTTCACACTTGAAGTGACTAACTGCACCTCAGCCTAGAGATGACTTCCTTGCCTTCAACACTGAAGGTCTTTCTACCCTGCCTTGAACCTTCAAGGACTTCTGCCTTCACAACTAGAAGGACTTGTACAAATAGTGAATTGAAGAGATTCTTGTGATTCTAAGAATCAAATAAGAACTTAGATGCAACTAAATTTTGCTCTTATTTGATCTTCAAAGCTTAACTTGCAAATGCAAGGATATTCAAATTGTTCTTAGCTAAACCTTACAAATTACCCCTTTTGATCTAAATGTATATGAATTCGAGTACAAATAGTTGTTAGGATTTTTGACAGAGTTTCAGTTTTTTTTTTCTTGATTCTCTTGATGCTCTTGTCAAATGATGGAGTATTTATAGGCATCAAAGTCCACTTCCAAATAAGGAAACTTTGAACTTGTCTTTAATGCTTGAGCTCATGCTTCTATGCGCCTATGCTTACTTGAGCTTGCTTGAGCTTAATCTTGCTTGAGCTCGCTTGGTGTGCTTAGCTTGTTCTACTATCACCAAGCCTAGGTGATTAGCTTTGGTTGGTAGGTAGCTTTGCTTACTAGCTTGAGCTTGCTTGAGCTTCCTAGATGTGTTGAGCTTGTATTTTGCTCCATTAGAGGTAGCTTGTGTTGCAAGAAGCTTCCCTTGGTGTCTTGAGCTTATGCTATGCTCCACCTATAGCTTGCTTGTGGTGCAAGAAGCTTCCCTTGGTGTCTTGAGCTTATGCTATGCTCCACCTATAGTTTGCTTGTGGTGCAAGAAGCTTCTCTTGGTGTCTTGAGCTTATGCTATGCTCCACCTATAGTTTGCTTGTGGTGCAAGAAGCTTCCCTTGGTGTCTTGAGCTGATGCTATGCTCCACCTATAGCTTGCTTGTGGTGCAAGAAGCTTCCCTTGATGCTTTGAGCTTATGCTATGAGCCTCTAGCTTTAGCTTGTACTATGCGCCTCTTAGCTCCTTAAGCTTATGTTATGTGCCTCTTAGGTGCTCTTTTGCTTCAGGTGTTTTCTTAATATTTTTAATACCTCATAGGTTAACCTCCTGAAACACTTGATGAAACCACTAGTATTCACAAGCAAAATTCTTATCCAACACTTAGAGATTTTTATCATTCAAAACATCTTATGACAATGTAAGGTTCTTGGAGCTAACATCTCTTCCATTCTTTTCATCATTCTTTATACATTTTTTTCTCTTTTGGTTTTCATGTTTTTCTTCTGCCTCATTCAACCTTCTTTTTTCTCCTCCATTTTTCTTTTTCTTTTATTTTCGTCTTTATATTTCTCTCTTATTATCTTATTTTCTTCATTTTTTATGTGTCATTTTATTTAATATTTTTATCTTTCTCATCTTTTATATTTTTATTTATTTTTATAATATATTTCTATTTATCATTCTTCCTAATTATTTTATTTTGTTCAAGAGGTTTAATTTTTCGTCTTCTTTGTTCTGGTGGGTGGTGATAACGGCTTGGACCCATGGCTACGAAGAGGTCTCTTGATATTTTACCTTTTTTTCTACTATTTTTATTGCTTTTTTAATCAAATATATTTTTTCATTATATTAGTAAATGCAAATAAAATTATTCAATCACGTAATTAGTTTTTTATTTTTTACAATATTGAATTTGTATTCATAAAATATTTATAATTATTCTCTTTCAGAAATCAACTAAAAATAATCACAATTTATAATTTATCAATCACTAAAAAATTAATGAAATCATAGAAAATATTCACAAATGATTAGATATCCTGATCACAAATGGTGAAAAGATCACAAATGGTATTGAGTATTTAACTTGTTGGATATGTTCAAAATATTACTCAACGCGTGGATTTTTTATTTTTTTGTGAAAAGTGAAAATATAGCATGCATGTATAATTATAAATAAATACTAGGATATTCAAACAAGATATAACAAAATATATTAACATTCAGTCAATAACTTAAATAAATACGAAATATTTTTCTACAATTATAACATTTACATAACAACAAATTATATTAGTTTTATATTTCATTTATAATTTACATTTTTAATATTTCTATAGTAAAAATATTTATTTTTCTTATACTATAGTCGGTACTATAGAAAAGTGATTTAAACAGTAAATGTGTTATTAAAGTAATATTGACCATTAATTATCTATGAAAATGCGTAAGAATAGTTTATAAGTATTTTTAACGGTTATTAATTGTCAAAAAATAATTTATAATTATTTTTAACGACCAACAAATTAAATATCTATATAATTTTTTTAACAATAGTTTTATAAATACTTTTTAACAAATAAATGTTGAAAATAATTATTATTATTTTAGTAATGGATGATTAGTTAATATAGAAATTAAATGAATGAATATCTTGATAATATTTTTTAAAAAAATATGGGCAAACCTATCTCTAGAATAAAATTAGTCGGTCAACATTGTACACTAAAAGAATCCATTGTCTTCTTTCTAAAATAAAAAGAAATAACTGTTTATTACATTTTTTTTGGTAAGGAACTGTTTATTACATGAAACAATGCATTGACTGACCGAATATTATTGAAACAGAAATATTAAATACATGAAACATGCATTTTATCATGCATTTTAGCAAAGTTCCGTTAACTTTGAACACCTCGAAGACTGTAACTAAGTATTGTACTTCCCACGCATTTCAACCCATTTTATTCTCTCATTTTCTCATTATTTTTATAAGTTAGGTTCTTGTCAACATGATATTTCTATGATAAATTATACCTGATTTCTCTCAACTTTAAAAACTCGTCAGTATAAATTCATCCATTCATAAAAATTATTAGAAATGATAGTAGAAAAAATAGAGCAAGGTTTTTACCAAGTATGTGTCCTTAGTTTAGTTCCAAGAATAAACGGCAGGCATTTGAGATGCAACATAAGCAATTGTCTCATCATCTCTGTATGAGAGTCCAATGTCTCCGTAAGAACTCTTAATCTTCCAACGCTTTGATTGTTCCAAAGACTTGAAAGGGTCTTCAACAATTTCCCTTGATGTAGTGGTGGTCAGCTGTAGATTGACGTCCTTGATAGTATTGAAAGATTGAGATAATCTTAAGACCTTCCTCTTCATATGTGGTTCCTCCTGCTCTATAATCCCAAGACCACCGTGAACAATTGTATCATAGATATAAAAAGGGTAATGCTATATGGACTCTCCAAATGAGTGTCCCGACATCCAAAAAAAATTTGACATCAAGAGTCATTATTTTGGCATTACGATATCATTATTTGACATCAAAATATGGATGTCCACATGGGGCACTCATTTTGAGAGTCAATATATCATTTTCCATATAAAAACACCTAAAGTATCATATTATATTAAAATATAAGGAGAGAAGGCAAACATAGGGAAAAGTAAAGACCTCGAAGGTATTTCTTAATGGCACGGCGGCGGAGAGGAACAGGTACAACAAGGCAACGTTCTGATTGCTTGGCAGCATAGCGGAGGGTTTCAGGGGTTACGATTTTCTGGGCAGTTTCAGATATTGTCTGGGTAGCCATGCTAGCCCAGGATTTAACGGATTTCTCTTTGAGTTCCGAGCAACCGGGTTGCTATATAACCAAGTTTGAAGTTAGTAAGTTAGCAATAGATAATTACTAATAAAACAGAAGAAGTACCAAATTAGGTACCAAGAACAATAAAATTCAAAACCAAAGAGACTAGATTGAATTAAAAGATAAGAAGGGGATGAGTTGGTGATGGTAAATTGAATCCCTACGAAGCCCCTAGAGCTGAGTTGGTGCACCGGTCACCGTGAAGTACGGCGGTGTAATACCTCGGGTATTTTGAGTTAGTTTGAGTAAGAGATCATGGTACAACCAGAGAGATAGAACCAAGTGGGTCCCACCTCCCCACCTCTTTTTTTTCTTTTCTCCCATTTTTCCTTCCCATTCCCGTATACCCACTCCCCCATTTTCCTTTCCTTCTTTCTCTAATCCTCACCACTTCACCCTCTCTTAAATCTCTCCCAAATCCATCACCCAACTCCATTAATGATCAAGATCAAGTTAGCCTTACTCATCTAGTGTATTGTGGGTAAGTGTAGAGTATTTCTTTTTCTCCATTGATGTCTATTTTGTCTAATTTTCGGATTTGGGGTTTTAGGGTTTAAGATTGGAGTTTTTGATTTTGTGTTGAGATTGAGGTTTGTGATGTGTTCTCTAGGGTTTCAACCAACTAGAGAAGCTCAGGGTACCTCATCCTAGCTCCGGTGGTGTCTTGGAGCTCATTGGAGTAATTTGTGAGTAATGGGTTATTTATGGTTTATGTTTGATTTTGAATGATATTATGAATTTCTTGCTATGATAATTGATAGGGACTGAGATTGGTTGATATATAATTGATATTGTATGTTGGTTGTGTTTGATTTGGATGGGTTGTGGTGAAAATGTGGATTTGGAGTTGAATTTCGCGTGATTTTCTGCAGAATTTCGTTTCTGACCCAGGCTGTAATCGATTACAACGAATTGGTAATTGATTACTGTAATCGATTACCAAGACCCTGTAATCGATTACTGTAATCGATTACTGCGGGATTGTAATCGATTACAGACTGCCAATTTTTACAAAAATTTTCTTCGGAACGAAATTTGAAGCAGGTAATCGATTACAGATGTCTGTAATCGATTACAACTGCACTAAAACACCATTTTTAAGACCTTAACTGAAAATCTTTATACATTTAAGTTATGTTTTCAAATCCATATGTTCACCACTACCCTAAACTTGATATTGGGCTGTTTATGATGTTATTATGACGATGATGCGAATATGATGCGATGTACGAATACGAAATGATATTAATTAAAAGAATGACTAATGTTGGTTTGCTCGGCCTGAGGAGAAGCATAGCTCCCGGGGTCGAGTTTAATAAAGTCTGAGGAGGGGCTGGGCTCCCGGGATCTCAAATAATGAATGCACTTGTAAGAATAATACGTAAAACGAACTGCGGAATGTGTGGTATGGTGATTATGTGATGGATTGCTATGACTGTATGTATGATTATGATATTACTGCATAAACTGTTTTTAATCTATTATTCACTGAGCGTATGACTCACCCATTCATACAAACCATTTTCAGATTCAGGTGCAGATCAGGAGGCGAGTCCTTCCATTCCTCCAAGCTCTTAGCATTGGTGAGCCTCGATGTTTAGAGGCGTTATGTTATTTTCTATTATCTCAGTAGTATGCTCCATAGGTTTACAAACAGGATTGTCTAAGTTATGTATGTGTTGTAAGTCTAATTAAGACCTGTTACATTTCTGCTGGATTTATGTTAGCTTATGGATTGAGCAAGATATTATGGATTTATGGGTAATACTTTGAGAACCCTATATACGTATGGATTTTATTTATGAATGCATGTTAAAGTAGTTGTGGTTGTTGTTGTCTAGCTAGAATGTTTGTGAATCACAGGTTAAGGCTGACATGGGACTCGGTGTCCCATGTGTCGGTCACGATCCGAGTTGGGTCGTGACAGGCGGGGACGAGAACAAGGCGGCGGCGCTGGTGGCGGTGACGGTGGCGGCGTGAGTTGGGTGGAGAGACTGAGAGAGAGAAGAAGAAGGTATGAAGTCACCAAAACTTCTCTTGTTTCCTTCTCTAAATGTATTTGTCTCGAACTCTCAAGTCGTATGGTATGGATTATTGTAATATCTAGGGTAGTCTGAGTTAGTTTGAGTAAGAGATCACGGTACAACCGGGGAGACAGAACCGCGTGGGTCCCACCTCCCACCTTTTCCTTTTCTTTTCTCCTTCCTCCCATTTCTCCGTAACTCTCTCTCCCCCTCACTTCTTCCTTTCTTCTTCTTCCTCCCTCTCAAATATCTCCCTCTAATCCTAACCAAAACTCCATCAATCTTCAAGATCCAAGTTACCATTGCTCATCTAGTATATTGTGGGTAAGTGTAGAGTATTTCTTTTTCTCCATTGAGTCTATTTTCTCTAATTTTCGGATTTGGGGGTTTAGGGTTCCTAATTGGGGTTTTTGATTTGTTGAGAGATTGAGGTTTGTGATGTGTTCTCTAGGGTCTCAACCATCTAGGGAAGCTCCGGGGAACTCATCCTAGCTCCGGGTGGAGTCTTGGAGCTCTTTGGAGTAATTTGTGAGTAATAGGTTATTTGTAGTTTATGTATGATTTTGATTGAATCTGTGAATATCTTCCTATGATAGTTGATAGGAACTGAGATTGGTTGATATATAATTGATATTGCATGTTGGTTGTGTTTGATTTGGATGAGTTGTGGTGAAAATGGGGATTTGGGGATGATTTTCGCGAAGTTTTCTGCAGAATTTCGTCTCTGACCCAGGCTGTAATCGATTACAGCGAATTGGTAATCGATTACTGTAATCGATTACCAACATACAATAATCGATTACTGTAATCGATTACCACGGGTTGGTAATCGATTACAGACAACAAATTTTCGTAAAAATTTTCTTCAGAACGAAATTTTGAAGCAGTTAATCGATTACAGAGACCTGTAATCGATTACATCAGTGTAAAAACTCAATTTTTAAGACTTTAACTCAATATTTTCTTATTTTAAAGTTAGTTACTCAAATCCATTCGTTCACCACTACCCCAAACTTATTACATGAATGTTTATATGGACATGGGAATCATGATATGATGTTGATGATGTGATGATGAAGTGATGAGTTACTTAGGCTGTGATTGTGAATGATATGTGCCACTAACAGCGTTAAATAAGATAAAAATTTGAATGAATTAATGAGATGGTAAAACGACCTGAGGAGGGGCATAGCTCGCGGAGTCGTAAATGGAAACCTGAGGAGGGGCATAGGTCGCGGGGTTTCGCAGTATGGTTTCTGAGGAGGGGCATAGCTCGCGGGACATCCATACTGCCTATGAACATGAGTCGGGGCCGCGCTCCAGGTGTTCATAGATTAAAAGCTACCAAGATAAAGAGACTGTATAAGAACGTTTGAGTTATATATCTGTTGTATTGGTTTCTCTTTATGCATTGTTGATTCATGATATATCTGCATACACTGCTTATAACCTGTTTATTCACTGAGCGTATGACTCGCCCATTCATACAATATGTTTTCAGATCAAGGTGCAGATCAAGGGACGAGTTCATCTGTTCCTCCGAGTTCTTAGATTTGGTGAGCCTCATGTGTAGAGGCATTATGTATTTCATTTCTAGTGTATGCTCCTTATGTTACAGACAGGATTTCCTTGTACTAGAGTAGGTGGTTGTTAATGTATAAGTCTATGTAAGACTTGTTGTGATTGTGTTGTTGTTATTAGGCTTCCTTCAGAGTATGTATGATGATATTTATATATATTTGGACGCATGGATTGCTTATGGTGGTTTATGAATTAAGTAGAATATTATGACCAGGTTATGTATATGGATTCTATGTATGCTAGTGTAGCTGGATTATTGTGTGATTTACAGGTTAAGGCTGACTTGGGACTAGGGGTCCCTTGTGCTGGTCACGATCCGAGTTGGGTCGTGACAAAGTTGGTATCAGAGCCTAGGTTGAGTCATGTAACTTATGGAGCAAACTGTTTTCAATAGGGTGACAATAGTGTAAATGGTTGCCGGCCCATTTTCACAAGATTGTGACTCTACTGAAAGCTTTTATAAGATGTCTTATGGTTTTGTCTTGATGTTTCTGTCTGGTGATCCCTTATTGTTCAGGGTCACCTCTTCTGCTGTTTTTTTGAACGCTTGTTTATTTGTGTAGCTATCTTGTCCTGACCATGCCTCCTAAGAAAAGCACCCGAGGTAGACCTCGTCTCAACAGGGACCCTCCTCCTGAGCAAGAGGCTGTGGGACCCCAAGGGGGTAATACGGATTAGGACCGCGATGCGGAAATCCGGGATATTCGTCAGACTCTGAACACTCTGATGCATATGATGGCGAATCAGAATAATCAGAATCAGGAAAGAGCAGAGGTTCCCCCTAACCCTGAGTATGAGCCGCCAAGGAGAAGGCCACAAGTTTTTGGACCTACAGAGGTGTCGCTAGAGGCGTATCTGAGGCTTAATCCGCCAACCTTTTCTGGAGATTCCATGGATGAAGACCCTGAAGAGTTTCTTGATAGGGCTACGAGGGCTCTGCGTGTTCTCCAATGTCATGACGTGAGGGCCGTAGACCTTGTTACCTACACTCTGCAGAGCACTGCTGCCCACTGGTATGAGACCTTAAGGATTGAAAGGGCAAACATGAGGAGACCACCACCGGTATGGGAAGAGTTCACAGACGCCTTCAGGGCAAGATTCTTTTCAGAGAACCGAAGGGAGCTGTTGGCTGATCAGTTCCTTAAGCTGAAACAGACTCAGGGCATGTCCGTAGTCGAGTACGCTACACAGTTTACTCGATTATGCCGATATGCACCTCATGAGATCACTCCGGAGGATCGGAAGGTGAGAAGATTTGTGAAGGGGCTCAGGGATCCGATGCGATCCATCTTGCACAATGAGATTGGGCGGAAGACTTTTTCTCAAGTTATGGACACTGCAGTGGGGATTGAAGGTTCCCTAGAGGAAGATAAGCCTAGTAGGGGGTTTGACAAGAAGAAGAAGACTACAGGGCAGTTCTCTGGAGGATCCAGTTCTGGTGGATCTCATGGCTACCAGTACCAGAGGTTCATTCCTGGGGGTGGTTCCAACTCATCAGGATCCACTCCTAGAGATGTGCCGGCGAGGTCCCAGTCTAGCAGTGGTTCTCAGTCTAGTACGCATTGGCCAGATTCTCGTGCCCCTCATTGCAAGAGTTGTGGAAGGTATCATCAAGGACCCTGTCGTGTTGTTCCTCACACCTGTTATGGTTGTGGTCGGACAAGCCACTTTATCAAGGATTGTCCCCACTTTTCTGGTGGAACTTATAGGCCTCAGGCACCGGTTTTGCCCACTCCATCTTTCTCAGCTATGTTTCCGGGTGGATCTTCTGGGCATGGGGGTAGAGGATCGACTAGAGGAAATAGAGGTCGTGGTCAGGGAGGTGGAGGAAGAGCTCAGCCTAGAGTCTTTGCGTTGACCCGTCAGGATGCTCAGGCATCCAATGCTGTAGTGGCAGGTATAACAAAAGTTTGTTCTTCTGAAGCTTATGTGTTGTTTGATCCGGGCTCCACACATTCTTATGTGTCCCCGTTCTTTGCTTCCCGTTTTGGCGAGCAACCAGTGTCTTTGGAGGATCCTTTTTGGGTTAGTACTCCGGTCGGAGAACCTCGTATGGTTCATCTTGTGTGCAAGTCGTGTGTGGTTTCTGTGGGCGGGATGGACACTTTGGCCGACCTGGTGATCCTTGATATGGTAGACTTTGATGTCATCTTGGGCATGGATTGGTTGGCTTCCTGTCATGCCTCGGTGGATTGCTATGCCAAGTTGGTGAAGTTTGTCCTACCCGATGGTTCAACCTTCGAGTTCCAAGGGGATCATTGTATGACCCCTGCCTCTTTGATCTCGGCTATGAGTGCCATGAAGTTGATGAACCACGGGTGTCAAGGTTTTCTGGCGTCAGTGATGAACATGGAGGCTAGTATTGTAGGTGTTGGTCAAGTTCCAATGGTATGTGAGTACCCAGATGTGTTTCCGGAGGAGTTGCCGGGTATGCCACCTGATCGGGAGATAGAGTTCGGGATTGACCTAGCTCCTGATGCTCAACCAGTTTCCATTCCTCCGTACCGTATGGCTCCGAAAGAGTTAAACGAGTTGAAGGATCAGCTGAAGAATCTTTTGGACAAAGGGTTCATCCGACCGAGCACATCACCTTGGGTTGCTCCGGTTCTTTTTGTCAAGAAGAAGGATGGATCCATGAGGCTTTGTGTGGACTACAGGCAGCTCAACAAGTTGACGGTCCGAAACAAGTACCCTCTTCCGAGGATTGATGATCGGTTTGATCAGCTTCAGGGTGCTTGCTGTTTTTCTAAGATTGATCTGAGATCGGGTTACCATCAGTTGAGGATTAAGTAAGGAGATATTCCGAAGACGGCTTTCCGTACTCGATATGGGCATTTCGAATTTCTTGTGATGTCTTTTGGGTTGACCAATGCCCCTGCAGCTTTTATGGACCTCATGAACCGAGTGTTCAAACCATTCTTGGATCGTTTCATCATAGTCTTCATTGATGACATCTTGGTGTACTCTAAGAGTGCTGAGGAGCATGAGCATCATCTCAGAGTTGTGCTGCAGACTCTGAGGGACCACAATCTTTATGCCAAGTTCTCTAAGTGCGAGTTTTGGATGGATCAAGTAACCTTTCTGGGGCATATAGTGTCTAAAGATGGTATCATGGTGGATCCGAAGAAGGTAGAAGCAGTTCAGAAATGGCCTAGACCTACAACAGTGACGGAGATTCGTAGTTTCTTGGGTCTTGCGGGCTACTACCGGAGATTTGTCAAGGATTTCTCTCGGGTAGCAGCACCTCTCACCCAGTTAACTCAGAAGCACGCACCTTTTCTGTGGTCAGAAGCTTGTGAGTCAAGTTTTCAGAGACTGAAGGAGGCTCTGACTACCGCTCCTGTTTTGGCCTTGCCTACCGGTTCAGGAGGCTACCCGTGTACTGTGATGCTTCCCAGATTGGGCTTGGTTGTGTTTTGATGCAGAATGGGAGAGTGATCGCTTATGCCTCAAGGAAGTTGAAGAATCACGAGCAGAACTACCCCACTCATGATTTGGAGATGGCAGCGGTGGTGTTTGCTCTCAAGATCTGGAGACACTACCTCTATGGAGAGACGTGTGAGATCTACACCGACCACAAGAGCTTGAAGTACATCTTTCAGCAGAAAGACCTCAATCTGAGACAGAGGCGGTGGATGGAGTTGCTGAAAGACTATGATTGTACCATCCTGTATCACCCTGGGAAGGCCAATGTGGTCGCTGATGCTCTAAGCAGGAAGTCTATGGGTAGTCTAGCCCACATTGCTGTTGTGAAGAGACCGTTGGTTGAGGAGATCCATAGGTTGGAGTCGGAGGGCATGCACTTTGTTAGCTCCAAGAACCCTACATTGTCATAAGATGTTTTGAATGATAAAAATCTTTAAGTGTTGGATAAGAATTTTGCTTGTGAATACTAATGGTTTCATCAAGTGTTTCAGGAGGTTAACCTATGAGGTATTAAAAATATTAAGAAAACACTTGAAGTAAAAGAGCACCCAAGAGGCGCATAGCATAGCCTCAAGCAAGCTAGAGGCGCATAGCACAAGCTAAAGCTAAAGGCTCATAGCATAAGCTAAAGCTAGAGGCTCATAGCATAAGCTCAAAGCATCAAGGGAAGCTTCTTGCACCACAAGCAAGCTATAGGTGCAGCATATCATAAGCTCAAGACACCAAGGGAAGCTTCTTGCACCACAAGCAAGCTATAGGTGGAGCATAGCATAAGCTCAAAGCATAAGGGAAGCTTCTTGCACCACAAGCAAGCTATAGGTGGAGCATAGTATAAGCTCAAGACACCAATGGAAGCTTCTTGCAACACAAGCTACCTCTAGGTGGAGCAAAATCCAAGCTCAACACATCTAGGAAGCTCAAGCAAGCTCAAGTAAGCTCAAGCTAGTAAGCAAAGCTACCTAGCTACCAAAGCTAATCACCTAGGCTTGGTGATTGTAGAACAAGCTAAGCACACCAAGGGAGCTCAAGCAAGATTAAGCTCAAGCAAGCTCAAGTAAGCATAGGCGCATGGAAGCATGAGCTCAAACATTAAAGACAAGTTCAAAGTTTCCTTATTTGGAAGTGGACTTTGATGCCTATAAATACCCCATCATTTGACAAGAACATAAAGAGAATCAAGAAGAAAAAAGTCGAAACTCTGTCAAAAATCCTAACAACTCTTTGTACTCGAATTCATACATATTTAGATCAAAAAGGGTAATTGGTAAGGTTTTAGCTAAGAACAATTTGAATATCCTTGCATTTGCAAGTTAAGCTTTGAAGATCAAATAAGAGCAAAACTTAGTTGCATCTAAGTTCTTATTTGATTCTTAGAATCACAAGAATCTCTTCAATTTACAGTTTGTACAAGTACTTCTAGTTTTAAAGGCAGAAGTCCTTGAAGGTTCAAGGCAGGGTAGAAAGACCTTCAGCGTTGAAGGCAAGGAAGTCATCTCTAGGCTGAGGTGCAGTTAGTCACTTCAGGTGTGAAGTGTAGGAAGTCCCCAGTGGTGTGCTGAGGCAGAAATTCTTCAAGTGTTTGGAGGTGGTGATTAGTAAACTCTCAAGTGAAGCTTGAGGACTGGAGTAGGCACATTGCCGAACCAGTATAAAAACTTACTGTGTGCACTCTCTCTACCTTTATCTTTTACATAGCATTTTCGCATAACATAGAGCACACACACTTGCACCTAACTTGATTAAAATAACATAACTTAGCCACCTAGAGCCAAAGCTCAAAGGCTGCATCAATTAACTTAATCTACAAGCAAAAAGTGATTATAACATAAGCAAGCCTTACACCTAAGGCTAAGCTAATTCGAAACTTAAGCTTGCATCATTCTCTAATCCGCTGCACTCTATAACTAGACAAGCTTATAGCTTGATCAGAATTGCAAGTTTCAGGAAGCAAAGTTTTTAAGCAGACGTGATTCAACCCCCCTTCTCACGTCACAAGCACCTTCAATTGGTATCAAAGCTCGGCCTTGGGGTTGAGCACTCTAACAAGTGTCAAGGAAAAGATCAAGGGACCTATGGCAACTAACAACGCATACATTGCTGATGGCGCCTCAACAAGCAGGCCACCAATGTTCTTGGGTGGTGACTATGGATATTGGAGGGATAGGATGACACTATTCATCCAATTCAATAGCCTGGATTTGTGGGACATTGTAGAAAATGGAGACAATCCAGTTCCATCAGGGCCTAAACTCACATGGACAACTGCACAGAAAGAGCAGGTCCAGATGAACAAGAAAGCTAAGTACATACTCCTATGTGCTTTAACCAAAGAAGAATACAACAAGATAGTGTCTTGTGATTCAGCAAAGGAGATATGGACAAGCTTGAAGTATTGCATGAAGGCACCAGTCAGGTTAAGGAGACAAAGATATCTATGCTTGTACATAAGTATGAGTCCTTCAAAATGGAACAAGGTGAAAGCATAGATGACCTAGCAGTCAGATTCCTCAATATAATAAATCAACTTAAAGTGCTTGGGAAAACATATCCAACCTCAGAAATGGCTATGAAAATCCTAAGAAGCCTGACTCCAAAATGGAGCCCAAAAGTGACAGCTATTCAAGAGGCCAAGGATCTCAAGAAACTCGGTCTAGATGAACTCCTTGGGTCTCTAAAGACTCATGAGATAGAGTTAGCTGCAGAAGAAGAGTCAAGCTCCTCTAGACACCAAAAGACTTTAGCTCTCAAGAGCACCTCTGTCAGGAAACACAACAAAAACAAGGCTCTTAAGGTAATTGAAGAATCTGAAACAGAAGAAGAGTCATAAGAGGACTTGGATGAAGAAGAGATGTCCATGCTTGTCAGGAAGATGACAGAGCATGGAAAAATCGCTCCAAAAAGGGAAAAGAGGCTCTAGCCAGAAAGGAGAAGAAGGGAAAGACCAAGCTAGAAAACACCACTTGCTTTCAGTGTGGTGAAAAGGGGCACTTCAAGAATGATTATCCCAAGAACAAGCAAACCAAGAAGAAGTTCTTCAAAAAGAAAAAGGCCTTGGCTGCAACGTGGAGTGAGTCAGAGGCTGAAGACTCAGACTCAGAGGATGAAATAGAGGAGGAAGCTAACCTCTGCTTCATGGGAGATGCTCACACTAACTTTGACTATAACTCTAGTGATGAAGATACTGAGGTAAATTTCAATATTCCCTCTCCTTCTTACCATGAGCTCTCTAATCTTTACGATGAGTTGTTGATGGATTCAAAGTAGCTCACAACTCATTTTTTGACCACTAAAAAGGCTTTAAAAAACTGTGAGTCAGAAAATGAGTTGTTAAAGTCTAAAAATGAGAAGCTTGAACAAGAACTCCAAGAGATGATAAAAGATAATATCGGTCTTGGTGAGTTATGCAAACAGCTTGAAACAGATGCTTCTGTGTTTGTGGAGAAGGCTGAGACTGCCATGTATCAAGCACAGAAGACAAACGTACTTCTCATCAAAGACTTAGAAAAAATGGTGAATGGAACAAAGATGCTGGACATGATGCTAGGTGGGCAAAAGCCATACTTAGATCACACAGGCCTTGGGTACGCACCAGTATTTCATGAAGATACTTTGATACCACCAACAGATAGAGAGCCTATACCTACCTGTCTTTTTTGTTTTAAACATGGGCATAGCAGAGAGAGATATCCAATGCTCAAAAGAGGAACCACATCCAAAGCCAAGAGTGGCACTAGGAAAGGTACCTCCAAGAGAACTTGGAACCCTCAACAGCCTAAGCCAAAGGCTAGAAAGGCTAACACAAAAGGACCCAAGAAGGCATGGGTACCAAAAACACATTTTTCTGTGACTGCAGGTACATCATTGAGCTCAACACCACCACCTCAATGAGGAGTGGTAGATCGCTAGTGACTGATCTAGGCAAGCCACACAAAGGTCATATGTGTGCAACGAGATGCTAGCCACATAGAAGGACTCATCAAACCATTGTAAGCTCAAGAACCCAAATTCATCAAATCTAAAAGAAATGTTCACAGAATTGGAGCCAGTATATGGACGTCCAAATGACCTCAACTAAGCTCGTGAGATAAAGAGAAGTTGTAGCTCTCGATCTTAGCTTTCCAACAAGCCAAAGATCACCTAATTCCGATATCTACAACTCAAGATATGACTGAAACAATGAGGTATGCCGCATAGAGAATACAAATCCGCGAAATTACATCAAAGAGCTAGTTGTTACTTCTAGAGTTGTGGTAAGCAACCAACTCTTGGCTTACCACCTAAGGTATGAAAAAATTCCAATCTTTTGTGATAATACTAGTGCAATAGCTCTAGCTAAGAACCTCATTCAACATTCCAGGTCTAAGCACATAGATATAAAACACCATTTCATAAGAGACCATGTGCAAAAAGGTGATATTGAGTTAAAATTTGTAAATACGGAAGATCAAGTGTCTGACATATTTACAAAGCCTTTAACTGAAGATCAGTTCAATATGTTGAAGGATATGCTTAGCTTAAAACCTCTTTGAAAAATTTTAAGGTTATGAAAAATCTAAAATTTTCATGAAGTTAGCTATACCTCCCCAAATGGTAGTATTAGGTGCACTAGACTACTAGGTTGAGTACATGAGCTAGGAGAAGCAAGGAAATGAAAAATTTTAAGGTTAAGCTCATAAGAGGGAGAAAAGTAGCGCATGGCTTGCTAGAAAGTAAGGAGGAAGGACCTCTTTGCAATTAAAAAGTTAACGAAGTTTTAGAGAGTCAATCATTGCTTATTAGTTGATCAATTTAAAATTCTAGTGGACCTCACTCAATAATTTGCACCCCATATATATTATTTAACAAAAATAATTTTTATTTTTGTTATTTAATTTTGCAAGATTAAAAAATTAATATTCATTTAATTATTAATTGTCTTGCAATAATATATGATATGAGAGCATCTTGGCAAATCTCATTTAATGCTAAGTTATCCTCATGGAGCCTTCCCATTGGTTGTGACACTCTCATGGAGCCTTCCCATTGGTTGTGACACTCTAATTGCATTTATCCTTCATTAAATGTTCAACCAATCACACACCAATCCTTATTTTCTCAAATCTTTTAAAATTCTTTTTTTTTTCTTCTCACCCTCACATTAATTTTCGCCCCCTCTCTCTCTCTAGCTAGCCTTCACTCATTTTTCTAGCCTCCACTCATATTTTCACATAGCCTATGCTCATACCTTTCACCTAACCTCCACTCATATTTTCCACCTAACCTCTTCTCATATTTTCCACCTAGCCTCTTCTCATTTTTTTCACCTAGCATCTTCTCATATTCTCACCTAGCCTCCACTCATATTTTCCACCTAGTCTCTTCTCATATTTTCCACCTAGCCTCTTCTCATATTTTTTTCACTTAGCCTCCACTCATATTTTCCACCTAGCCTCTTCTCATATTTTTCACCTAGCCTCCATTCATATTCTCTACCTAGCCTTCTCTCATATTTTTCACCTAGCCTATGCTTCTAATTTTCGCATAGCCTCCTCACCACCTAGCCTCCACTCTTTTTTCTTTTCACCTAGCCTCCACTATTATTTTTCACCTAGCCTCTCATCACCTCACCTCATCTCTATCACCTCCAACCTTCATAAAGCTTCCACCTTTTCTCATAAAGCTCACACTTTTACACTCAAAGCTCTAGCCTTTATACATAAAGCTTTCACCTTTACCATTTTCTCACCTTCACCTTCATAAAACTCCAACCTTTACACCTAAAGCCTTCACATTTACACACAAAGTCATCACCTTTACCTCTCTTTAGCCTTCACCTTCATAAAGCTCTAACCTTTACACCTAAAGCCTTCACATTTACACATAAAGTCTTCACCTCTACCTTCCTATAGCTCTCACCCTCACAAAGCTCTATCCTTTACACCTCACCTCACCTCACCTCTTACGGCCTCCCTCTCTCTAACCCTCACACCCCTCACAACCTCTACCCTCAACCTCCTTACCTAAGTCTCATACCACTCATCTAAACCCTCCTCATCACATCAATCTCGTGCATACCCTCACCCCTACCATAAAACATCACTAAACTCTCACAACTCACCTCCTAACCCTCTCAAACTTCACCACTCATCACCTATACACATAACCTTCATCTTAACCTCTCAAACTCGACCTTTAACCCTTCAACCACCATCAAACCATGGCCTTTTCTTGCCCTAGCCTTTTTTCTTGTAAGCTTCAAACCAAATCCTTGTGTCATAACTACGGGTTCAAAAGGCATAACTAGAGGCAAAGACAAAGGAGTGATCTTGAAGGAAGTGCATGAAGACAAAGGTTGAAACTTTTTGGTGAATTCATGGTAAAGATTCACAAATGTTGAAATTTTTTGGTGAACCAATGGTAAAAGTTCACAAAGGTTGAAACTTTTTTATCGATAAAGAAGGTTGCACATGTCTAAGGGGAGATTGATCAAGGTGAGAACCTTGAAGATACCAACAACATGGAGGAGAATGAAGTTGAGGGGGAGCATGATACTCATAAAGAACCACCACCTCAAAGGAAATTTGGCCATCACCACCACCTCCACAACCTCATAAGGACTTGGTTGCTTCATTTCACAACTTGGAAGTTCAAGATCTGGGTTACTACCGGCACAGATCAAGTTCATCTAATGCAAGACCTAACACCAACACTCTTAGTGAAATTCGGGACCTAGTCTTCCTAGCACTTCAAGGCAATAGGCGCTACATGTGAAGACCACCCCTATTTGGGTTGATTTTTGATGAAAACAAAGGGGGAGAAAAAGTAGAAGAAAAGTACAAGAAGTAGTAGCTTCTAGTATGATCTTAGTAGTATAGGTGCATACACCTAGGGGGAGCAAGTAGCTTATTTTATCTTAATTATTTCTCTTTATGCATAACCTTAAGCATTTCTTTGTATTTTGCTATTGCATAAGTTAAATTACAAAAGTTAAATTCTACTATTTGCTTATCTCTCAATATTATGATTATGCTACTATGAGAAATAATTCCTAAGTCCCCAAGACTTAAGAAAAATTTTTCATAATAAGATCAAACAAAACTCTTATTCTACTTAAGATTGTTATCATCAAAAAGGGGGAGACTGTTAGCTCCAAGAACCCTACATTGTCATAAGATGTTTTGAATGATAAAAATCTTTAAGTGTTGGATAAGAATTTTGCTTGTGAATACTAATGGTTTCATCAAGTGTTTCAGGAGGTTAACCTATGAGGTATTAAAAATATTAAGAAAACACTTGAAGCAAAAAAGCACCCAAGAGGCGCATAGCATAGCCTCAAGCAAGCTAGAGGCGCATAGCACAAGCTAAAGCTAGAGACTCATAGCATAAGCTAAAGCTAGAGGCTCATAGAATAAGCTCAAAGCATCAAGAGAAGCTTCTTGCACCACAAGCAAGCTATAGGTGGAGCATAGCATAAGCTCAAGACACCAAGGGAAGCTTCTTGCACCACAAGCAAACTATAGGTGGAGCATAGCATAAGCTCAAAACATAAAGGAAGCTTCTTGCACCACAAGCAAGCTATAGGTGGAGCATAGTATAAGCTCAAGACACCAAGGGAAGCTTCTTGCAACACAAGCTACCTCTAGGTGGAGCAAAATCCAAGCTCAACACATCTAGGAAGCTCAAGCAAGCTCAAGTAAGCTCAAGCTAGTAAGCAAAGCTACCTAGCTACCAAAGCTAATCACCTAGGCTTGGTGATAGTAGAACAACCTAAGCACACCAAGGAGCTCAAGCAGATAAGCTCAAGCAAGCTCAAGTAAGCATAGGCGCATGGAAGCATGAGCTCAAACATTAAAGACAAGTTCAAAGTTTCCTTATTGGAAGTGGACTTTGATGCCTATAAATACCCCATCATTTGACAAGAACAAAAAGAGAATAAAGAAGAAAAAAAGTCGAAACTCTGTCAAAAATCCTAACAACTCTTTGTACTCGAATTCATACATATTTAGATCAAAAAGGGTAATTTGTAAGGTTTTAGCTAAGAACAATTTGAATATCCTTGCATTTGCAAGTTAAGCTTTGAAATCAAATAAGAGCAAACTTAGTTGCATCTAAGTTCTTATTTGATTCTTAGAATCACAAGAATCTCTTCAATTTACAGTTGTACAAGTCCTTCTAGTTTTGAAGGCAGAAGTCCTTGAAGGTTCAAGGCAGGGTAGAAAGACCTTCAGCGTTGAAGGCAAGAAGTCATCTCTAGGCTGAGGTGCAGTTAGTCACTTCAGGTGTGAAGTGCAGGAAGTCCCTAGTGGTGTGCTGAGGCAGAAATCCTTCAAGTGTTTGGAGGTGGTGATTAGTAAACTCTCAAGTGAAGCTTGAGGACTGGAGTAGCACATTGCCGAACTAGTATAAAAACTTACTGTGTGCACTCTCTCTACCTTTATCTTTACATAGCATTTTCGCATAACATAGAGCACACACACTTGCACCTAGCTTGATTAAAATAACATAACTTAGCCACCTAGAGCCAAAGCTCAAGGCTGCATCAATTAACTTAATCTACAAGCAAAAAGTGATTATAACATAAGCAAGCCTTACACCTAAGGCAAGCTAATTCGAAACTTAAGCTTGCATCATTCTCTAATCCGCTGCTCTCTATAACTAGACAAGCTTATAGCTTGATCAGAATTGCAAGTTTCAGGAAGCAAAGTTTTTAAGCAGACGTGATTCAACCCCCCTTCTCACGTCACAAGCACCTTCACCATTCACTATCAGAGATAGGATAGATGATCCCGGCCTGAAGGAGTTTTGAAATTTCTTTCTTCACTACATCAAGAATGAGAGGATTTGTTCTCATCTGAGGTTGCCTTACGGCTTTAGCACCTTCCTCCAGAAAAATTCTGAGTGCATATGGAAGAGCTAATTCCAACCAAATCCGATAATTCCCAACCAATGGCCTTTTATTGTTTTTAAAACTTCCAAGAGCTTGTTTTCATTTTCAACAGAAAGACCATTGGCTATAATTACCGGGAAGTATCTCTTTCCCCCAAGTAAGCATATTTTAAATGAGGGGGAAGTATTTTCAAATCAGACTTTTTATCTTTTGAACAAACAGGCGAGGAATTCTTGGCAGGAGTCGCCGCGACTGCTAGGGCGGACGTCAACACCGCTGGGCGGTCAAGACCGCTGGAGCGGTCGAGACCACCGCCAGGGCGGTTTTTTCGGCGTCAGGAAACAGAGAAAGACCACAACTGATGTTGTTTTCATGGATTTTCACAATTTGCTCAATTGGAGGAGTGTTTTCACTATCAGAAATAAGGGATTGATCCCCAAAGAGTTCAAAATCATCTCCTCACACATTGGCATAAAAAATCAAGTTTTCTCATACCCATTACATGAAACATCACTGCTTTTATTTTGAAATTTTGATTTCCAAGCTCAAGGAGCCAATGACCCACCTCATCATCAACCAACTCATCAGAGATGTCAAGAGAAAAAAATAGTGTGTGTCAGATGGTGTTTCATTGCACTTCTCAAGCAAAACCTTGCCTTAATGCCCCACACTCTCTATCCAATGTTCCGGCAAACACATCGACCTTGGCTTTTGTAGTTTTTAAGAAAGGACGACCAAGAATGAGTGTTTGCTGGTCTAGAGGAATAGAGGCGTTTGTATCCAGCACATAAAAATCTACGGGGAAAATAAATTGTTTACCTTAACTAGGACATCTTCCAGAAGTCCCTCAGGCTTTTGCACACTTCTGTTGGCAAACTGAAGGAGGAGTCATGTAGGTTGAGTTCCCCGAAATTCAGAGCTTGGTAACTTTCTTTTGGCATGACATTGATAGCAGCTCCTAAGCCAGCTAAGGCATCCTTGATAATTAGCTCCCCAATAAGACATGGGATAGAGAAAGAACCCGGGTCTTGGAATTTTGAGGGAGAGCAGGGGTTAGAGAAGCAGCATTTATTGAACCTTTTCTCCCTTTATCCTTCTATTTTGAGTGCACAAATCTTTAAGGAATTTGGCATATTTTGGCACTTGCTTTATAGCTCTAGGAGAGGATATTTACCTCAACCTTTTTGAAGGTTTCCAAGACTTCTTCATCTATCCCCTTCTTTTTCTTTCCCCTTGTAGCAGCTTGAGGGAAAGGTAGTTTTGGTGGTGGTGCAACTGGTTCAGCTCCTTTGTTTTCCACACCCATCTTCCCCTTACCCTTCTGCAAGGTCTTCACCCGCGCCTCTTCCTCTGATTTCTCCTCCTCTTGCACTTGTGTTTCTTCCTCAGTTGTTATGACTTGAGGCTCCCCATTAGATTTCGGGGCCTCAACTGTATGGAGTACTGTCCCTGACCTCAGAGCTATGGCACTCACATTCCCCTTTGGATTTGCAATTGTTTGGGAGGGGATGTGATTGCCATTGTTTAAAGAAGAATTTCGTTCCTCCATCAGTTGGGCAACGTCTTTCCTCATCTGCTCATTTTTAACCTTCTCTTCCATCATCAACTTCAAAAGTTGTTGTATCTCTGACTCAGAAGAAGATGGGGTAGACTGAGGTGTGGTGTATTGAGGTGATTTGGGAGGTAGGGGTGTATGGTTTTGTGCTCTCTAGTGAGGGGGTTGGTATTTTTGTTGATTGGGAAAGGGAGGTGTGTTTTGGGGTTGGAACTGTGGTGGTTGTTGTGTTTGGCTTTAGTTATTCCACCTAAAGTTAGGATTGAAAGTGTATGTGTGCACGAGAAGGGGGGGTTGAATCGTGCAAATTTTAAAAATTACTTCTTAAAACTTTTACTTAGAAAGTTGTTTTTACTCAGAAGGTAGATTTAAGAGTTTGCAGCGGAAATTGCTTTCTGAGAAGATTAGGTTTCTGAGAACTTAGTCTTTCTGAGAAAGTTCCTTTCTGAGCAGTTTTAAGAGAATGACTTTAAGTTAGAGTTTCTTAAACGCTTTCTGATTTTAATCAATAAAGTTTTCACGAGACCTCTTAATTAAAATCGTGGTAGAGTTTTTCTCAAAGATTTATGCAAGTAAAGAGTAAGGGAGAAAAGCTTAACACAAAGAATTTTATACTGGTTCGGTTATAACCAACCTACTCCAGTCCTCAACCTTCAGTTGAGAGTTCTTGGATATTCTACTTAAAGTGTCTTCCCAGACAACAATGCCTTTACCAAGTAAAGGACTTCTACCACTTCACAATCCGAAGTGGATTTCCTTGCCTCCAACACTAGAGGACTTCCTTGCCTTAATCACTTAAGGACTTCCTTGCGTCACAACCGAGGACTTCCTTGCCTTAATCACTTAAGGACTTCGAACTTTGCCTCAAACATCAGAGGACTTAAAGCTGCCTTCACACAAAGAAGGACTTAGCGTTTTTGAAAGTTGGTTTTGATCGAAAACAACTACCAAGACTAAGTTACAAACCTAGTTTTACACTTAGTAGACTTCTAGAAATGACTTATACAAGGTAAGGATTTACACCAATAATGAACTAGAAGATTTTAGCAAAGTTCAAAAAACAACTTTTGAAAAATTGTCTTTCTGAGAAAAATTCAAGTTTGAAATATGATTTCAAGTTGACAGAGTTTTTGCTCAGTTTGTTTAAGAATTTTTTGCGCTAAAGTTTCGTCAATTTACTCTGTAATTTGATCTCATATTTATAGGCGTTAATGAGCCACGAATTTGAAGTTTCTCTTTGCTGATGTGGCTGTGTCCTTCTCGGAACGGCTCCCTGCTACAGTCAGCGCGAAATGAGGAACTTTTCAGAGCTGCACAGTGCGCGTGTTCCCACTTCCTTAGCTTGTTGTAGCGAGCTTTCTGAGACTGCTTGCGATCCCTTGAGTCCAGACACTTGGTTGCTTCTGAGTCCAACTTTCTGAGAGTTGTACGGACTTCTGAGGCGAACCTTCTGAGGAAAGACCCTTCTGATAACTACTAGTCGAAAGGTCTTCTGAGACCCTTCTGAGGCGACAGTGTTCTTTCCTCAGAAACATGTTTTCACCTTCTGAGACGTCCTTTCTGATATCTTTGGCGCTATGATTTTATCAATTGATCTCGAGGCTACTTGCTGTTTTGTCTTGGTCTTTACTCATGGTATTGCAATAATTTAAAGCTTTCTGAGACACTTAGCACACATATTAGCAAAACCTTAAGTAAAATTTTTATACTTATGGCTTACCTTGTTATCATTAAAACTTTCATAACTCTAAGAGAATTATGCCTAATTCTCTCAGAAGGGTTCTGGAGCTTACAATCTCCCCCTTTTTGATGATAACAACTTAAGTCTTAAGATAATAATTTTGCTTAAGTTCAGAATGCACTTTTGCTTTCTTAGAACTTAACATTGCTTTTTGAGAGAAGGCTCTGTTATTTTCTTAGAAGGCTTTGATAATCAACAGTTAAAGTATGCAATGTATGATCACTGTTTGAGATTATCAATTACACAGCGTGTATTTCTTGATGAATATATGTATGAAATTCAGAAATACCAGGCTAAGTAAATCAAGAGATGCCAAATAATAAAAAATAAGCATAAAATTAAGTAAAACATGAGATGCCAAAATAATGATTTTTCATTGATGGTTTTGTAGAGATAGAAAATATTTTGCTCCCCCTAAGTCCTAGCCTAGTGTTTACGTATAACCATTGTACAAAAATTTTATCATTTATCTACTCCCCCTTTGTTACATCAAAAAGGGTGGCTAATACATAAACGCCATCATTGACTTAGAACTACTGCCTTCTGGCAATGTAGCGTAGCAGCTGGCATATCTCCATGAGAATCTCGCTCTGAGTCGCATGCGGAGCGCATTCTGGAGGTAGTTCATAGGAAGTGGAAGGCTGTTGAGAAGATGAGGGTTGAGATGGAGGAGGACGAGAGACTTCAGCCTCAAGTACATCATCGATGATATCCCTCTTTTGATATTCAGGAAGTTCTTCTTCTTGGACAGCTTCGTCTTCAATAGCAGCGAGTTCAATAGAAGGCTGCCTCTGAGTGTCCTCAGAAACTAGAGCAAGGTCTAGATCAGAAGGTTGTGGAGCTGATGGTTGCACCATTGCACCAGAAGTCTGAGCATCTTCGGAGAGGTTGAAAGTTGAGATCTGGCTATGTATGGCTTCAATGCCCTTCAACTTCTCAGTTCGACCAAAGAAAGGCCGAAATTGCACAGAGGGTGGGGTGACTACCATTCTTCCCAGCTGAAAGCCGGAACTAATCATCGAGTCCGTAATCGAGAAGGTAGGACCTTGTTGATCGAAGGATGGAGGAGGAACTTCTGTTAGATCTAGAGGAGGAACCTCTGGTTCCTTCTGAGAGTCCTTCTCAGATAGAGTTCCTTCTAAGGAACTGTGGGCAACAAATGCTTCAACTACTGCAACTCCGGCAGCCATGGTAGCGTCAGCGCCCACCTCTGAGCTGAGCCCAGTGCTGGTGGTCCCTGGCACTACTTCATGTGTTGAGACATGAGTTTCCTCATGTTCCGGAGGGATCTCAGAAGAGAGGGGACCAACCTCAGAAGTTGGTTCAAGTAAGGCTTCCTCATGCTGTAGTTGTTGTTGTGGTTGCATCTGAGCAGCTTCTGGAGTCTCAGAAGGTTGATCTAGTTCCTTCTGGACATCAAGCATCGTATGAGCCAATGACTCAGCATTCATAGTAGCAACCTCAGTTGTGGTTGCCTCAGAAAGTTCCACCATAGAAACCTCAGATGGCTTCTTCTGGGGCTCTTTCTTGGAGCTTCCAGCATCTGGAGTGCGATGCTCAATGCGGAAGCTTGCCGCATCTCCTTCCTCAGAAGAGGAATCAGCAACATTTCCTCCATGCCCCTGAACGTCTTCTCTGGGAGGAGAGACATTCCCAGAGGGGGAGGAGTGATGAGAAGCTTCTGCTTCTTCTTCAACAGCAGCAGCAGCAGTAGTAGTAGTGGTGGTCGTGGCAGCAGCAGCAGCAGCAACTGCTACAATTTCTTTACCCGTCGGCTTCGGCGGGCTCTGTTTCTTAGTGGTTTTTATCCCCACTCCTTTGTGAGACTTTCCCTGATAATTCAAGGAATGCAGGTGTTTAATTTTAAATTTGGTGGGTTTAAAACCAGAAACAGAATCAGAAACACGAATTGAAGTAGAAGAAGATTTAAGAAAGGAAGGTGGAGTTTTAGAGTAAGCTTTTACCAAACGACCACGTTTCTTTTTCCCTTCTGGTGGCACGTCTGGGACTTGAAGAGTTGGAGGTGTTTTCCTCTTTCTGGTCAGGGGTTGCTCAGAAGTTGTTTCTTCTGAGTCTTCAGCAGCCTCAACAACCTCAGGTTCCTTCTGAGGAGTCTTCTGAGCTTCCTCAGAAGCCATACTCCTTGTCACCCTTGTTGGAGAAGGATGAGTCACCTTTTTCTTCTTCTTCTTCTTCTCTGAAGGATCGGAAACCTGTTCCTTTCCTTTTTCAGCCTTAGAGGGCTGTTTGGGACCAGCAGCTCCCTTAGAAGGCTTCGCTTCCTCCTTCTTCTTCTTGATGTTGTTGAAGGTGACCATTGTGAATTTGCTGTGGTTGAAGACATACTCGTAGTCTTCAAGTGGGAAGGAGAGATGGTTGAGGATTTTGGTCAGAAGGCTTCCGTAAGGTAGACTTGTGAGAGCCCTCTTAGGATGAGCTTGGTGCATCATGTAGTTGAGCACCATCCTTCCAAAATCTACTCTTTCCTTCCTCAGCAGGTGGTACAGTAGGCATGCATCCATGGTGGTGACGTTCCCCATGTCTCCAATCCGAGGGAGAAGGGTATGCTGGACAACTGAGAAGATGATTCTGGCCTCTTGCGTAAGATGAGGCACCTTTACGCCCTTGAGTGGTAGACTGTTGCTACCAGTCAGAAGTGTCACCACTTCTTCTTCTGAGTCATCTACCTCCTTGACCCATTCTGGGTTGTCAGCGATGACAGCACCACCATTCAAGGTCTTGAAAATTTTGTTGATGTCAGAGGAGGAGAAGCGGATTTGTTGATCAGCAATCGTGCTCTTGACCCGTTTGTTAGTGAACCTTTCGATTTGCGAGTAGAAGGCCCTCACCACATTTGGGTAGCATACGTCCTCGGAGCTCATCATGGCTGGCCATCCAGGTTGCTTAAGGAATGTGAGCTGAAGTTCGTCCACCTAGTTGTAGACATTGAGAGGCAATACCCTTCCCATGGCTAGATTCCGTGGGAGATAGGCCTTGTGAAATAGGGATTGCATCTTCTCATCCTCGTAGAGGATGTCTTCTGATACCTCATTAAGGTTGTTTCTCATTAATCCCTTAATTTCTCCAGAGGAGGCCATTTGGAAGAAAAAGTTTAAGTTTGGAATGAGATGAAGGGAGATAGAGAAGACATGAGAGCAGAGATAGCAGAGAGAGAGAGAGGAGGGAGATGAAACAGATGAAGATTGGAAAGCGAGGAGAGGATTTAGCAGAGTTTTGGTAAGTTTTAAGCGCAAAGTGCTCAAATGGAACAATGCCATGAGTATTTATAGAACTGGCTTGTAACTAGCCGTTTCTGACGCTTATCCAAAAGTTACCGTTGGTAACTTGTTTCTCGGAAGGTACCCTTCTGAGAGAAGTGCTCCTTCTGAGAAATGTTTCAGAAGATCTCCTTTCTGAGGGATGAGTCTTCTGAGAACAAATTTTCTCAGATAGAGTTTTCTGTGTTTTTCCTACTTCTATCTCAGAAGCTTAATTCTATTGTTTGTCTCAGAGTCTAAACTAGGACTAAGGGGGGGTTTCTAAGAAAAAGTTTTTAATTTCAAAGTGCTTAGAAACGTCTTAGATTAAGAAGTCCTTTCAGAACATTGAAACGATCCTCGGGTAAAGGCTTTGTAAATATATCTGAGATTTGATCCTCAGTATTCACAAATTTGAGTTCAATGTCGCCTTTTTGCACATGATCCCGAATAAAATGATGTTTTATATCAATGTGCTTGGATCGAGAATGCTGAATAGGATTCTTAGCTAAGTTGATAGCACTTGTATTATCACAAAGGATAGGAATTTTGGTGTACCTTAATTGATAATCAAGTAGCTGATTCTTAATCCAGAGCATCTGAGAACAGCAGTTTGCAGCAGACACATATTCAGCTTCAGCAGTTGATAAGGCGATCGTATTTCTTCTTGCAAGACCAAGTGATCAAGCACTTTCCAAAGAAGCAGCAGCAGCCACTTGTGCTTTTGCGATCGATCCTATCTCCAGCGTAGTCAGCATCACAATATCCTACAACATCAGAAGAACAACCTTTCTCGTACCAAAGACCAAGATTAGTAGTTCCACTTAAATATCGTAGAATTTGTTTAACCGCAGTTAAATGTGATTGCTTAGGCTTAGACTGGAATCTAGCACATATCCCAACACTAAGTTGAATATCTGGTCTGGAGGCAGTTAAGTAGAGAAGTGAGCCAATCATCCTCGATAGTTGCTTTCTGAGACTTTCTCACCATCTTCATCCAAGTCAATTACTTGAGAGGGATGCATGGGAGTGCTCATGGGTTTGGCCTTATCCATCAGAAACTTCCTCAGAAGTTCTTTGGTATACTTCTCTTGGTGGATAACTGTCCCTTCTGACTCTTGCTTGATTTGCAATCCTAGGAAGAATTTTAATTCTCCCATCATGCTCATCTCGAATTCACCTTGCATAAGCTTGGAGAATTCTTTGCAAAGGCATTCATTGGTTGCGCCAAATATTATGTCATCAACATAAATCTGGACAATCAAGAAGCCAGAGTCTTCTGAGAGTGTAAAGAGAGTTGTGTCCACTTTCCCTCTTGAGAGTCCGTTTTTAAGCAGGAAAAAGCTCAATCTATCGTACCAAGCTCTTGGAGCTTGTTTCAGACCATAGAGAGCCTTTGTAAGCTTAAATACGTGATCCGGGAATGCATCATTCACAAAACCAGGAGGTTGTTTTACATAAACTTCCTCAGAAAGGTATCCATTCAAGAAGGCAGACTTAACGTCCATCTGATAGAGTTTGAAACCTTTGTGTGCAGCAAAAGCTAGCAACATTCTGATAGCTTCCAATCTTGCGACTGGAGCAAAAGTTTCATCGTAGTCTATCCCTTCTTGTTGGTTGTACCCTTGAGCAACCAATCTGGCCTTGTTTCTCACGACTTGACCGTTTTTCATCAAGTTTGTTTCGAAACACCCATTTAGTCCCAATGACACTCTTGCCTTTGGGTTTCTGAGTTAGTTTCCAAACTTGATTTCTCGAATTGGTCAAGTTCATCCTGCATGGCATTTACCCAGCTAGGATTATCTAACGCCTCTTCTATGGAGTCTGGTTCAAGTTCAGAAACCATAGCAAGATTTGTGTAGTTCCTTCTGGTTCTTACGCCACGTTCTGGATCACCCAAGACTTCATTCTGAGAGACGTTCTTCAAGTCTCTTGAACCTCTAATCCCTTTAGGAGTAGGGTTCTGAGAAGGAGACACAGAAGGTTCTCTTTCTGAGTCATCAGAAGCTTGACCTTCTGAGAATCTAAGTTCCATTGCATTTGGAGAAGTAGATTCTCTAGGTTCTGGAGCTTCGATGATGCTACTAGATTTTTCTTTAGATGGAGATGGTTGTTCCATGGGTTGGAAATCAGTCTCATCATCTATAAGAATTTTCTTTTTGGCTTTCTCAGAGGAGATGTTGAGTTTCTCAAACTCATCTTCTAAGTCTGCATCTTTCTGAGACATGTCCTTACTAAGTTCTTTGAACTTAATATGGATTGTCTCTTCAACACATTTACTCCTTTTGTTATATACTCTGTAAGCTTTAGAGACTGAGGAGTATCCTAGGAAGCATCCATCATCGGACTTAGGATCAAACTTAGAGAGTTTGTCCTTTGTGTTGAGAATAAAACAAGAAGAACCAAATACATGGAAATAAGAAATGTTTGGTATTTTATTCTTCCATAGCTCGTAAGGAGTCTTTTTCAGAATTGGTCTCAGAAAGACTCGATTCTGAATGTAGCATGAAGTGTTAACTGCTTCAGCCCAGAAACCTTTTGAAAGTCCGCTTTCTAAGAGCATTGTTCTTGCCATCTCTTGAAGGCTTCGATTCTTTCTCTCAGCCACTCCATTTTGTTGAGGAGTTCTGGGAGATGAGAATTCGTGAGCAATGCCCAGATTTTCACAAAACTTTTCGAAAGCATGATTCTCAAATTCACCACCATGATCTGATCTTATGGTATGAATGTGCGAATCCTTTTCTGTTGAAACTCTTTTCGCAAATGCTTTGAACTTCTCAAAAGTTTCTTCCTTAGAGGCTAGAAAGAAAACCCAAGTGAATCTGGAGTAATCATCCACTATGACAAGACCATAGCGTTTTCCAGAAAGGGAAGCCGTTCTGGTTGGTCCAAAGAGATCCATGTGGAGCAGTTCCAGTGGTTTCTGAGTAGAAATACCACTTTTACTGGGAAAGGAAGCCTTGGTCTGTTTCCCTCTTTCACAGAAGTCGCAGGTTGCATCCTTCTGATACTTAATGCTGGGAAGGCCCTTTACAAGTCCTTTCTGAGAGAGTTCAGAAAGAAGTCTCATATGGGCATGACCAAGTTTCTTATGCCATAGCCATTTGTCTTCTTGGACAGAGACAAGGCACTCCACGTTTTGATCCTTTAGATCATCCAGATGGATAACATAGATGTTACCAACACGTTTTCCTTCCAGAACGATCTTGTCATTTGTGAGATTAATCACATGACAATACTTGGCATAAAACTCAACCTTTAAGCCTTTGTCACAAAATTGACTAATGCTTAATAGATTGTGAGTTAAGCCATCGACCAAAAGTACATCTGA